>VCHN02000014.1:159980472-160225802 GCA_007115665.2 Sequoiadendron giganteum
TACATGGGCTTTTGTCGGGAGGCTTCCACGTGTTGATAAGAAGCTAACTGATAATGTAAAATAGGTAATTCAACAATTTTGGCATGATAACTCTAGAGTATCACCCAATGCAAATGATGTTTTAAAGTTAAGAATTGGCAATTGAGACTGTACACCGCATCCTAAATATTTCTGGGAATCAAGCCAAACAATGTTCAATTTTTTTATTGAAACACATCCAAATATGGAAATCTCACAAAGGAATTTTGAAGGTTTGAAGCCATTTTATTGTGTGCCTCTTAAAATTCATAATACTTGTTGAAAATACCATGTGGATTTTTCAATGTACCATGAACTATTATGCGATATCTGTTCTACTTTGCATACTAATGAAATGTTGCAGGAGTGTGGTGCAATGCATCTTCGAAATCATAAAGGGACTTGCTAGAGCTATTTTTATTTTCTAGAGATGATGATTGCTTTTTCTATAGAAATGATTGTTTAAATGCAAAGTGCTGACAATGTGGTGGCTTGTCAAAGTTTGTTCAATGTTTCATGAAGGTTCCAAATATGAATTTGGAAAGAAGCTTGTTGAGAAAAAGAGATATGAGATAGTCAAATATACTTTGCAAAGTGGAGGTGAAGGTTCTAGATGCAAGTTGGTTACAAAAGAATGCAGTACTGATTTTATTTTAGATTTCAAGGACAATATTTTCTACAAGTATGCAAGGCATAACCATAGGTCTCAGTGGCTAGATCAACAATTTAGGATGTGTAAGGACTCTTTTTTGATTGACACTATTATATCAATGGTTGATTTTGTAGATAAATACACATTTCAACCACAAAATGAGGTACAATCTCAGTATTACAATTCCATTCAGATTGCTATTTTTGTCTACATAACATATAGACATGCACCTGATAGTACATAAGAGGATCGAAAGATTATCAGAGAGTATCATTTTTATATGAGTGATGATAGATCTCACTCGTCCGAGTATGTCCAGCATTGTTTTGATATTTTTATTGAGTTCTTACATGAGCATGATATAATAGTAGGTCGACATCTGATTTGGTTAGATAATTGCACAGGTCAATTCAAGAATGCTTGTATGTTTTATTGGTTGAGTAGAATGCATGTAGAGAAGGGTGTACCTCATATTTGGAGTTTTTTTGAAGCTGGGCATAGGAAAGGGGAGCATGATGGAGTAGGTGCATGTGTAAAAAGAGCTCCAATTAAGGAGAAATTGAATATTTCAGGAGAAAAATTTAGTGATGCACGGTCTATTGTTGATTGGTGTAGTTCAACACTATAACAGGGAGGGACACTTGATTCAATAGTGTGCAAAATATTTTGGTTGGTTGAGGAGGGCACAGTGGGAGGCAGGTTGGATTGTCATACAATCAAAGATTCTTCAAAGATGCATTCATTTCGAAGCTTAGATGCAAGCACATGGACCATTTGGACACGAGAGTTGGCTTGTTTTTGTCAGAGTTGTATACAGTGTGAGTGGGATCAATGTGAGTCAAGTGAGTGGGTGGATACATGGGTTCCATAGTATCTAACACCTCTATCTCAAACAATATCCATGAAAAATGACATAATATAAATTTCAGTTGATTACGCTCGTCTTTTAGATCTACTACAACCATGACATATTTTTGCAGTTGTTGCCACGCAGGGGAATGCAGAGAGATTAGACTATTGGTCGGCTCGATGTGTGTGGTTAAATCATAAGCTAACACAACCGAAGAAAGATGATGATGGGTTCATGTATCCTACATGTTCAGTTGTGATTGCAAAAACTTGGTTGTGAGCATACATGATTAGAAAGAATGGCATACTTGTATTTGAAGACTACGAGAAACACAAAACTATTGTCATGTATTTGTTATAGCAACAAATGTTAATTTGTTGAAGCATCATGCTAAACCAAAGACAAAAAAACTATGGACACTTAGTAATGCTTATCATGAAGCAATATTGGATACTATTAAGCAAAGATATGACCCTTCAGGCACACTTGAATAGCATATTCAAGAATGGAAGGTACAATGCTTAGGTTCATTATGCTTAAGTTCATTAGTGTTCTTTATTTAATACTTGCAAAAATTAATTGGTTTGTTGATGGGACAATTAGGATATAATTGAAGAAGCTTAAATTAAGGTAATGCTTTGATATAACTGTTGAATAAGCTGAAATTAAGGTAATTCTCTCATATGGATACAATATTTTCAAAACTTTAAGTTCCATATGCATCTTTTTGCACTTTTTCTATCTATAATCCAAACATAGAATTCTCTTTAATTTGTTTTAATTTAGTCTTATTACTAAAAAATTCTACTACTATGGTAAACATTTTCAATGTCTAGGGTGAAGAGAGGAAGACTAGCGAGCGTGTTCGAAAGACAAGAGAACCAACAGTCACTCCATCCAGTCGAATTTCGAAGGCAACATGGGATCTATTTCCTTCCCCTAGAGGGAAATATTTTTTGTACTATCAATATATACATGATATTTTATGTCCATATTACTCCTTTGTACTAAGCCTGTATGGCATTTCTGGATATATTGTATGTACTTTTATCAATATATATCATTGTATAGCCTTACGACTTTTTGATTTAAAAAAATCTTATTTTGCTACTTCCATTCTTGAATCTCCTTTATGATGTGTATTGTGTAAATTGTATGCTTGAATGTTGTAGGCATGGATTTTTGTGTCTAGGGGCACCATGAAAGTTTGAATTTGCAAGTTTTAGAAACATGGTCTAGTATTAGGCATGTTATTGTAAAGTGGCGCAGGAGCACCAAGCAAATGAACATTGCTCTAGGAGGGTTTAGCATGTTAGATCTATGTGTGGTGAGTATTTTGTGTTTAATAAGGTCTTATTAGACCATTTACATGTATTAGGGGTGGTTTGGAGTCATCTCTAGTCATTTTGTGTCAATATGTCAAAAATTGCAAAATAATGCAATGCTGTAATGTAAAATAGCCAAATGTTGCAAAATGGCATATGAAGAGTCAATTTGTCAAAATTGTGTTAGGAATCAAGTGATTTGTGTTTTTTAGGGTCCATTGGGACTATTTAATGGAATTTGAATTGTTTGGAGGGTCATTGGAGTCAAAAATGCAAAAAATGCATATTTTATAAAATTGTCATATTGAAAGTGCAAAAGGTGGAACACCAATGGTCATGTTGGTTTAAAAGGTTGTTGATTCGGTTTAGGAGGTTGGATATGGTGGGAAAAGTGTTAAAATTTTTGTATAAACTTGAATGCATGGTTACTTCATACTTTTGTGAAGGGAAATCAAATAAAGTTCCTTGTTTTTGCTAATTTTCTGTGTTTTTCCAAAAAAAAATCAATTTCAAGGCTCTGTATGGTTTTTTACATTAAGTTATTGGTTTAGAATGATATAAATTTGGTGGGAAACATAGCTATCTCCATTGTTTCTATGGAGTGAAATTTTTTTGTTGAGTTTTGTGCATTTGGTGGCAAAATTACTATAGGCAGCTGAAACTTGTGTTTTGAGGGTTTAAAAATGCTTAAATAGGCCATCTCATCTATTGTACATGATGTGGCTTGATGGGATGGCCCAAATAGGTTGGAATAGGTATAAATAGGGTGAATAATGAGTTTTGTGTGCAAGGAATGTCTTTTGGTTGGTTTGGCATGATGCCCTAGGTGGCAAATAATGCATTTTTGGGTGACATTGGGTGGTTTGAGTGAGAAAAGGATATAATTCTTGGGGGAAATAGAGATATCTTGATATTTTGAGTTTTTAAAGGTTTTTTATGAAGTTTTGGAGGCGTTGGTTGGGTCGGATATGCCTTGGAAGGTTTGTTTTCAATAAACCCCCCATGTAAAGTGCAAGAAATGAGGGTTTCATGGTAGGGTACTTTGGGAAACGTGTATCCAAAAAATAATTATGGAATTTAGGGTTATGTTGGTTGGTGAGTGTTGCCCAATCAAAATTTGGGTGAAAAGGAAATTTTAAGGCATAGGTCCTTTGTAAAAGTGACCCAATTGGGGGTCTAAGATGGTGAAAAAACCTGATTTCAACTCGCCTCTCCTACTCCAAAAACCATGCACATATGTCCCCTGCCCTTAATTATTCCATTCTACCAAGTTATAGTAGGATACAATGGGTGGAATGGCTGAAACGTCATTTTTACACACTCAACTACTTGCATTTGACAATATTTCCCCAAGCGAGAATTTTCCACCATGCGAAATCGCCTCTGAGATAGAAAAAACCGAGAGAGGTTATTGTAGAGGGGCCCAATTTCATCCCATAGGGTCAGATGATAAGATTCTATGCATCACAGTGTCTGAATACAAGCATGTTGAAGTTTGCAGCCATTTTGCACTTTGGACTCTTAAGGCAATATGTTGGTTAAATGTAGCTCAGAGCAATTCTGCATGTTTCGATGCGAAAGAGGACCATGCCTAGCATAATCGTACCCACACATACATATCAAAACATTTTGTTGGTCATAGGAGTTGTAGAACAAAAGTTGCACCACTTTGCAACTTTCAACTACTTGCATTTGACAACTTTTTCCCCAAGCGATAATTTTCCACCACAGGAAAATGCCTCTAAGATAGAAAAAACTGAGAGAGGTTATTGTAGAGGGGAACAACGCAATCCCATAGGGTTAGACGAGAAATTTATAAGCATCACGGTGTCTGAATACGAGCATGCTGAAGTTTGCACCCATTTTGCACTTCAAACTCTTAAGGGAATATGTCGATTGAATGTAGCTCAAATTGGTTCCTCATGTTTCAGTGCGAAAGAGGACCATGCCTAGTGTAAACGTACCAACCCAGATGCGTTGGAATAGTTTTTTTGATCACACAAGTTGCAGAACAAAAGTTGCACCACTTTGCTACTTTCAACTACTTGCATTTTACAAATTTTTCTCCAAGCGAGAATTTTCCACCATAGGAAAATGCCTCTGAGATAGTGAAAATCAAGAGATGTTATTGTATAGGATCCAACATGATCTAATAGGTTTAGATGAGAAGTTTCTAAGCATCACGGTGTCCGAATATTAGCATGCTGAAGTTTGCAGCCATTTTGCACTTTGGACTCTTAAGGGAATTTGTCGGTTGAATGTAGCTCAGAGTGATTTTGCATGTTTTGGTGCAAAAGAGGACCATTACTATTGTTAATTTACCCACCCAGATGTGTTGGAATAGTTTGTTTGGTCACACAAGTTGCAGAATGAAAGTTGCACCAATTTGCAACTTTCAACTACTTGCATTTGACAACTTTTTCCCCAAGCGAGAATTCACCACCACAGGAAAACGCCTCTGAGATAGAGAAAAAAAAAATAGGTTATTGTAGAGGGGCCCAACACAATCCCATAGGGTCAGATGATAAGTTTCTATGCATCACAGTGTCCGAATACGAGCATATTGAAATTTACAGCCATTTTGCATTATGGACTCTTAAGGGAATTTGTCAGTTGAATGTAGCTCAGAGTGATTCTGTGTGTTTCGGTGCATAATAGGACCATGCATAGTGTAAAAGTACCCACTCAGATGCATCCAACTATTTACAACCACTTTTTAAACAATTTTTTAATAAAACTTCATTTTTGCACTTTCCTGCAAAAGTTGCTTGACAACATTTTAGCAACTTGAGAACTTTTTACATTTTTTGATAAATGACCCCAAATCACTTCAAAATGACTCTAAATGACTCCAAATTTTCATGGATGACCTTATTACACCCAAGAAACAAATCACAGAATCAGCCACTGAGTCAAAAATCTCTTGCTAAGACCCTCTTTCATGAAACACTCATTTTTCACCAAATAAGCAAGGGTTTATTGAAAAACCCTTCTCCAAACCTCATTCAACATCAAAATATTTTCAAAAATTCTTATTTCACCTTGAAAAAACCTAATTCACCTTTAAATTATGCTACCCCCAAAGTTCTCACACATTTCCTTTTTTAAAACCTCTCAATTTCACCCATTTTCACTCTTTGTTCAACTAGGGATTCAAGACCAAACATCCAAATGACCCACCCTGCCTTCGCAGACCTTCTATCACATCAAAATCCACCTAATAAAATTGAAAAAACCAGATTCTAACATTCTTCCAAACTATTTATTTAATTTGCTACTTCAAGCTATGCCTCCTAGGTGTAAATTCATGCTTTTTCCACAAGGGCAACATGGATATCTCCCCCAAATGTCTTTTCCATAACTAGATATTTATTCCTACACCTAATCCTATTCTAACCAAGCCCATTCGATTGAATCATAGCATGAACAGTAGATGGAATGACCTCTTAATACATTCTGACCCTTAAACCCTTAACTACAACCTTAAGAAAGCAACTTCAAACAAGCAACTTCAAGTGAGATGGTTAGTTTGAAGTTTGAAAATACTTTGACAGCAGGTGTAAAGGTTGACATAGGTTTGAAGATTGAGTTGGTAGTAAGATGGTATGATAATTTCATGATAGGGTCCATTGTGTGTCCATTGGTTGGGAAGAATGTTGCAAAGCATGAAGGTTTTATAGGTACAACAGGTACAAAGGTACTTGTTGCTAGTAAGATAAGAGGATTGATGACAGGGATGAAAGGAAAAAAAGAACAAGAACCCAAGGATAGATGCAAGCATGAAGCTACAATAAAGGGGAAGGAAGTTCAAGCAACTTTTGGTAAGAGTTTGATTGCAGGCATAAATGCATAAACATCATTTGGTTTTGATCAAGGAGTAGATAGAAGAAAAACATCGGGTTGGAATGCAAAGATGGTGACTTATTCAAGTGAAAGAAATGTCAAGGATGTAGGGTAGATTGTGGAATCAATGTCTATGAACCAATGAAGGATATTTGCAGACCAGAGGGTAGGTTTAAATCTTGGTGGAACTGATGTAAGACACAACTAATGTGATATGAGTTCTTTTTCTGTAGGGTTATATGGTGCTAGTGCACCTCAGCACATGAAGTTCACAAATGGAGGTCAATTTGTCAAGTGTAGGTGTTAATGTTAACCCTGCTACCCACTAAATTCAATCCATTAGAGTGCAAGATTACCCTATACGAAACCATACAACACAAACACTGCTATATTTGACTCCAATTTCCAACGAAATTTTATTGGAATTTCGACAATCTATTGTCGGAATACCGATGAATCACTAAAATAATTTTCGTCGCTTTCCCGACTAGCTTTAAAACGTCGAAATCATGACTCAAGTTCGTCGAAATATCGATGAATTTTTTTTGATCTAGCGATGAACAGTAGCCAAAATACAAGTTGCATGCCTTTGCCAAAGCGTTGGATCAATAGTAGAAGTTCGTTGCAATTACGACGAAAGTTTCGATGTATTGCAAATATCGGTGAGAGATCAAGACTATTACAACGATCAAAATTTCTTGAGAAGATATATCAAGAGGATTGGCCTGTAGTCTCAGCGATGAAGTTTCATCAACGAGATACTCATCTTGTCTCATCGATGAAGCATGAGGAAAGCATATCGGCAAGACATATACCATCGGAGTAAGTTCTGAATGTCTACCCGGCCCGCTATGTCACATTGATAAGATTACATCGACAGGAGTCTTGGCGACATACTTGAGATCGAATGAACAACGAAAGAAGTTCATCGAAATTGCGATGAAATAGGAAAGTCATTATGATGAAAATTTTGTCGGACACTTTTGGAGGTTCGTCGAGAAACAATGCAATTTTTTTATAAAAAACTATTTGTTCAAATGTAGGCATATTAGTGAAAGATCAAGATTTCTACAATGATTAAAATTACCTGAGAAGATATATTGGGAGGACAGGCCTGTGGTCTCAGCGATGAAGTTTCATTGGTGAGATACTCATCTTGTCTCATCGATGAAGCACGACGAAAGCATATCGGCAAGACATATACCATCAGAGTAAGTTTTGAATGTCTACCCAACCTACTATGTCATGCCAATAAGATTACATCGTTGGGAGTCTTGGCGACATACTTGAAATTGAAAGAATAATCATCGAGGAGACTCACCACGTCGAGGAAACTGCAGAATATCCTAGTGATACATGATCTCTTGTCGATGAAGATACAAATGGATCGAAATAATTATCGGGGTGACTCTGGGCGATATTTAAAAGTAGTAGGAGGCTCCAAAGTGCATCCACATGGATAATGACATGACATAAGGACATGTCATTTAAAGAGATAAAGTTTATGTGCCAAGACCATGAGCATTTAAAAGGGGTAGTAAAAGACAAGATGGATTGTCATCAAAGCTTAGATATAAAGGACAGATTGGAAGACTTCATTATAAAAATTTAGATTAGAATATGTTTAACCCTATTTTGACAAATGCAATGGCATTAGTGTCAAGAGTGAAGAGGCCATTCAACTTTTCATTTCAATAAATTATTGTATGCATTGAGTAAGTGTTTACAAGGTATAAAAACGAGAGTCATATGACTGTTTAAAATATCAAACAACATGTCAGTTGTTGTGTTTAATTAGGCTTACAGAGGCAAGGATTTATCATTTTTTGCATACATCTACAGTCCAAGCTCTAGGTCTGCATTATTTAGTTACTATGTATGAGAAATGAGAAATGAATAACTATAGAATATGGAGGCTATGGATGATATTATGATGGCCACATTTGATGTTGATGATCAACAATTGGAGAAAAATATAAAACCTATGATGAGTCATGAGATCAAGGGGACTGTCATGGACAGTGAATGACGAATCATAGATGTTAAGACAAAAAATATTCACCATAGAGAACATGAAGAATAGACTTTATGATACTATAGGAAGGTTTACTATCATAAAGAATGTATTCTCAAATTTTAAAAGATAGTCATACCAATGTGTAAGGACAATCACTTCAGCAATGAAAGATATAAGGACATGTGCTAGAGGAATGATAGCTAAATAGTGGATTGAGCATAGAGATGGTAACCCTTAAAAGTATAATGTTGTGTTGACATCAAAGCAAGAGAAGAAGGTTACTGTCAAGTGAAGTACAATTGCATGGCTACCATCAAGAGTGCAATCAGGTCCATTAGTGATAGTGAAAAGGTTTTGACAGTAGTCTTGATGAATATCACAGTGCTCTTTACTTCATATCAAAATGACAGACTATACTAAGGCAGTGGTATGAAACTTTGTTGAAGATAATCAACTATGATGAAGAGGGAAATCAATATATAATGATGGTCTAAACATTATGATAGACAAGTTTGGAGGCCAAAGTCAGGCCAAATGAACAATCTTAAATAAGCTTTGAAGACAAATTTTGATAATTGAAAGTAGAAAGCACAATATTCATAGGACAATGTAGGAATAAAAGTTGGATAGATAGTATAAGTTTATGAGAGTTCCCTCAAGAGTGTAATGGTGATGAGATATTTAAGGCTAAAGTTGTTAAAAATGTACATAGATTTACTAAATGGAATCTCAATTTCTTTCTTTCCCATTCTCATGGTCAAGGAAGTGTTGATACAGTAACACATAGTTCATCATGGGAATTACAGAGAGGTTGAAGACATTATTGCAAAAAATCAGAGGTATGGAAGAATAATGAAGTAACATAAAGTTGTGAAAGAGACTATTGAGACATTCATATGAAGGATAACCATCAAACAAAGGTTTTAATAAAGACACAGTCTTCCTTTGATAAGTTGAAAGAAATTCATGAATATAAGAGGACAGTTTGCAAGATAGTCATATACATTGTAAAGGACAATGAATAAGGTTTTAAATTATTACTCAAAGAGAAACTAATAATCTAATCCTAATATCTGAACTCCATTGCATAAAATTTTATTGAAAAAGGAAAGTACTGTGCAGCTAAATACAAAAAACTCATCTTACAAATTTGCACAACAAGCACAACCTACAGATTGGATTCTAATTCTCCTAAAAAAGAAAAAATCAAACTAGTGAATATTAAACTACACACTAGAATCTAATTTTGTGGAAAATGAGAAATTTGGTGAGAAAAAAGTACCTGCAGTGCGTTTTGGATACTTAGCTAGTGTACTAAAAAATAGGATTGCAAACCCAAAATTATTCTCACTCTAGAAAAATACAAAATGTTATCCTGGATACTTAGCTCTTAGACAGTCAATAAAACAATATGAGCATGATTATGAATGGTTTTACCTGTTCCCAATCTTGATCTCCATGTTTGAGAGCCTTATCTATAAGACCCCATGAATCCACTTTGATCCATTGCTGCCAAAAGAGATATTAATGTGTAAACAAGGAGCCACATTTAAATAAACTAGTTGATTTATTCTAACAAATTTAGAGACTACAAAAAGAAGATACCTAATGGGGATCATGTGGGATTCCTAGAGAAAGCACTGCAATATGGCCTCGAGTAGCAATGATTTTTTTTGGATTAGCTTCACAGTAAATCCTAACATCATGACATTGAGGCTCCTCTTCATTAAGTTGATGGTATGAAGAACTAGATCCATATCCTCCTTGAGATACATATCATATTGAATAGAAAAACACAATGACACAAGCAATTTGAATTGTGAGATAAAGTCTCCAAACCCTCTATGGAAATATGACTTTTACCAGATAATTGAAAATTTAAATTTAAGTAATACCCAAGAAAAATAATTACATATAATGCAGCTACACACGAAACTTACAGATGGGACTGATCTTCCACTTCTGACTCTCCTTCTTATTCCATTTGAAGAGGACAACCTCTACCCCTTGATTCAGCTATGTAAGTTTAGCATTAACAAATAAAAATATTTCTAGCACAAGAAACAATCCTCACCCATCTAAACAAACCCCTGTAAGACAAGCCTGCAAATCTAATTTTATCGCAATCAAGTAAAGATTAAATCCTTATAATCAATCATAGTAACTGGAAAGTATTAATTGGATCAATAAGAAGAATCAAATAATTGGGGTTGGGCACTATATAAACCACTACTATCACAACTATTGAAACATGATTAGGTACTGGGTCCTCTCCCCTAGATTAAATTAAGGAAAAAATTATTGTAAACACAAAATGTATAGAAGAATATGAATGTAAAAAAAAATGGATATTAGCAAAACATAAATGTAAATAAAAGTAGTGTGAGAAGAAAATGAATCTAAATTGGTCTTGAACAAATAAAATCATACCCAATTAGCATTAAGTTATACTGACCTTGTAATCATTGACATCGTCAATCTTGAAGGTTACTTTGATGCCTTTTGCAGAAACTCTCTAGCCACGAGGCAAGAGAAGGTGGGAAAACCAAGTGTATATTGATGACTTCCTGACAATCAAAAAGAAACAAGCAACCAATCAACCCTATTAGAACAAAATAATCTTATGAATTAATTTTATTTGTTTTACTGGCTGATGGATAGTGGACGTAGTTCTCTTGAATTGAGATACTACTAAGATGTGTTGACTGGTGATTTTAGACTACCGATATTTTGCTTCAATCTCTATAAGTTACTTTTGTCTTAAATATATTCAAGATAACTCTGCAAAAACATTCTTTGATTTCTTACAAATTATGCAAATTATTTTGTTAATACTTCTCTATTTTGATATTTTCTTTCAAAAATTCATAGAAAGATATGTAATGCCATATTAGAAACTTACATATTTTAATTTTACTAGTTTTGTAATTATAGGGTATGATTCCAAAAATTATGAAACGCATTGGCAATATGTTGGATGAATGAAGTAAATGCAGTTGGCATTTGTAAAGACAAATTCCTTAACCCTTGCCAGCATCCTTCTTTCTTGTTCTAAATTATGTGCTTTGGAACAAGGCATGAAAATCCATCTAAGTATAATGAAAAAGTGATTTTTGTTAGATATTATATTACAGTAAGTTGAATGAATGTAAGTAGAGAAATTTTTGCATACCTGTAGATGGTACAAAATTTCATGGTTAAGTGGAAGCCTCCCATCAACAACAAGATCCAAATATCTGTGTATCTATTTCAATTGAGCCTCTAAACCCTTTAGAGCTGTCAAATTTTCCACAAACCTGTTATGCACAAAAGTCAAATTTTAGAGACCAGTTAAAACAAAAGAAATAGAGCTTTGAAACCAAATCCACATACAACACAATGTTCATAGTGAAGATTTAACACTTTCTTTCATCTTTGCATATTGGTTTGATGCTTCAAACGATGCATTTCTTATATTTAAAAGTGCATTACCTTATTGAGCTTCTCTTTGTTTCAAGAATAGTTTAATATTCTCTACTTAACAAGGCCAACCACTTGAAGGTGGAAGCTCATTTGGCGCCTCACCCCCCGCCCCCTCCCCTCCCACTCCCTCACATCACTCTCAATTCCCCATACCCGATCATATAACATTAATCATTCATTCATCCATTAATAACATATAACATTCATTCATTCATCCTACATTAATAACGTATAACATTCATTCATTAACATATTCACATTCATTCATTCATCTATTAATAACATATAACATTCATTCATTCATCCATTAATAACATATTAAATTCATTCATTAACATATAACATTCATTCATTAACATATTCACATTCATTCATTAACATATAGCATTCATTTTTCAGTTTTTAAATATTATCAAAAATATGGTTGTCATAATATGATTACAATCGCTTTTTTTTTGTTTCTTTTTGCAATTAAAAAAAGATGAAGTGGAGTATCATTTTCTAAATCATCTGTCCCCCCTTCAGTTGTTCTAAGCTCTGCTTGTTATCTTAATGTTTTCCTAGTCGTGTACTCACAACATGGACATCGTTGCAAGGGGGGGTCTGCTGCAATAGAAAAGAAACATTAAATTGATATATTTTATTATTATTATTGTTAGAAGTATTTCATTAATTAAAAGAACATTAGAGTGGTGCTCTTTACCTGATGGGGCCACATCATGTTCCTGATCTTGTTTTATAGCCTCATGCTCAACATGTTGAACACCCTCTAAATCCTGATCTGGAGTTGAAACATGAAAGGTTACATTAATTAATACACTAATTGCAATTAAATATGTTTAAAAGAACATTAGAGTGATCCTCTTTACTTGATGGGACCACATCATGTTCCTGATCTTGTCTAGCCTGATGCACCAAATGCAATTAAAGATGTTTAATTGTATTAATCCATACTACGTTTTGTATAGCACTTGAATACATATAGTATCGGGATGCACACCATGGCCTTCATCTGCAGGTTGTGCTCCACCTTCACCAGGCTGCATTCCAATGTCATGTGCAGTATTATCATTGCTTGTCTGTTTAAAATAGATTGACACATTATTACTTTATGGTGGAAATTAATATTGAATAGATTGCACAAGTATTCAATTTTGAATAAACTTTATTGATTTTATTTACCTACGTGTTTGATGTAGTGGATGATTGTGTTTGCCCAGTCAAGACTCTTAGGTGCTCAACCAGGGATCCATAGCCTTGCTGGAAGGCAATCTTCAGGTCCTCTTTTGTGGGCACTCTGTTGAATTCAGAGCCCTATGGTGTGACGAAACCAAAATTGTTTGCAATTTATTATTTGGATGCAATATTTCATTTATTGATACTTACAATTCATGTGGCTAATTTCATATAACCACCAGAGCCAAGTTTGTGTTGCATGTATTTTTCTAATCTTGCCTTTGTTGCTTTCGATGTGTTAGGTAGCCTGTGAAAAATTTGAAATACGTTAGATTATGTAAAAAGAAAGAGTAATCAATATATAATTACATTGTTGATAGTATCCCATACCTTCCTTGGCCCAATGGTGTCTTTCCTTTTTTCTTTTTAGCTTTCTCCTTTCCATCTGACACCAGGTATTTCCACTCCCTCTTCGGAATCATGGGGGGACACTCGTACTTTATGTTATTCTCTAAATGTGACCTATATTGGTCCCTCACATAATTTAGATAGGTACTAGATTTCTTAAGGACCTTGGTTTGATTGAATGTTTTATCACTGAACAACACAACTAAACGGTTAATGAGCTCATCTTTTAAATCTTGATTTTGGGAATTACACTGTGTATGTATGATGGGCCCGAAGGGCTCCAATGTAATATCACTTAGATGTTTATAAAAAACATCATTTCCTATAAAATGATCATGAGATTATTAGTCTATAAAGAGTGATCAATAATTAAATTTCAATTTGATTATATATAATAATAATTAAAACATTTTAAAGTACCTAGGACCTTCTCTATCTTTATGGGAACAAAATCCTCGGTCACCACAAATGTGACTGGCAATGTTCTCGTACTATTAATATGGGAAGATCTAGGAAATTTTGTTAAAAAATCACCAGTACTAGTGGCCTCTTGATCTGTATAGGATCTAGACTAAATTGAGTTTGAATGCTCAAATAAAATCAACTTAGCAGAAGACTTAATACATTTATACGTTAATGAAATTAAGCATTAAAACTTCAACTGAGAAACAAAATTGAGAGAGAAGAAGATAAGAAGGTGCAAACAGAGTTTGATTACAGAGTTCGCCACAAACGTGACTACGTCTCTGGGTCCACTCCAATAGAGAGAATGATCTTATTAATATCCAAAAAAGATTACAAATGCACCAAGACCATTTCTTCAAGCACTTCGGCAGCATAACAATACTCTGTCGTAAGAAAATGGCTAAAAAATCTCCACAAGAACTCTCTAGCGTATCACCTATTTCTCACCACCTAACTTCAAAAATTCTCTTTTTCCAATTCCAACTCTCACCCTTACACCCCTTTTATACATCAAATTTACTCAAATTGGCCTTTAACCAATTGATTTACAAAATATTCCCTATATCCCCTTTACATGGAAAAATACTTGAAAAATCCTCCCTTATTTTCACTAAATCTCTCATAATTTGTTTAAGCCCCTTAATTATTTTATTCCCGGGCTATTATTGTTTCTAGGAAGTTACAATTTAATCCTTAAAAGGATTAAAGAGTTGTTTGGTTCTAATTTTAAGGGGATTTGTTTAAATTAAAGCATTTGGTTTTTGTGTATTTATCAAAACCGACAGATGCCTTACACATTTTAAAAGCTATCGAATGGCTTAGTGGTGGCTAAAAGTTTTGTTAAGCCGGCGGTTACGAGTTCCAAACCCGTCGGCCGTTGTTTGTTTAAAACAAACTCCAAACAATGAAACAAAAGAAACCAAGCTCCATACTTAGTAAAGAAACGGTCCACAGTGTAACGGTGGAGCCGTTTGGCTAGCTCGTGACAGATCACGGGGTCGAGCCCTAACAAACCCTTTTAACTGACTCGACAACTACTTGCCCTTGCCGATGATTGAGGAGGGACACACGACACACCGGAAGACTGCCACATGGCAGAATGCAATTCGCTGAACATGCTAACTGGAATCCGACTATGCAATGACATGGAAGCTGACTGGAATCCAACTCGACATTGACTGGACACCCCTGGATCCCAGTTTGACCCAAGGTTTGACTGGCCATAACTTGCACAAACAGACTCCTTTTCACTCCGTTCGAGTTGCGTTGGAATCAGAACGCTGAGCTCTTTCTTATGGTGTAGAAATCTGGAGATTTGGAGACACTTCAATTTCCACTGAAAATATCCATCGGATCACCTCTGCATCCCCAGGTACATGTCCTGGCACATATTCTGGCATGTGTTTGCTGCTAGAGGGTGCACTACCGGATGCCTACATGGTATGTGTTACCGATATTTCAGTTGACAATATAGGCACGAATGATGGGGTCATATGATGTGATGTATGTGTAGTAAGATCAATATTGACACTTGTACCAACCCCTACTCCTGAGACAACACTTGCAATACCTTGATCATGGCCAACAGTATCATGAGGACGTAAATAATCCTATAAAAACAACACATATTTTAGTTCATGACATAAAAAAGTACAAAATATAAAACCATGAATGAACTTATGTTATAATTAAAGATCTCATGACAACTTACTTGCAAGTTATGTGCTCTCTCAGTCAATATTTTAACCCTTTCTCTTATCTTATTTGTTTGAGGCACTATGAATACCAACTTAAGGATTTCTTCATTGCATTTTTTTTGGGCCTTCCTCATCATATCCACAGGGTTTGCGGAAAAAGCGATGTCATCATCACATAATAGTGACTGCACCTCCATATGGATGCTCTCCTCTACTGCTCGTGCCTTTCCCTGATCAGCTGACTGCAACAAGAATATTAAAAACATTATCGAAATTAACCCAATAAACTCATGAAAAAAACATAATAATAAAACATTTTGCTCATATCTAATTTGTACAATTACAATGAGGTAAACCTATCAGGTAGAAGTTCCTGAAGATGGATTGTGATCTATGCTTTGGGCCAGAGCCTTCCCCACATGATCAATGTCCCATTGTGACAAAAAATAAATATAAAAAAACATTACCAAAATGAAACCAATAGACTTATGAAAAAAAACATAATAATAAAATGGTATATTGGAGTCATTAATTGGAGGTTGTGTAAAATGGTATATAGTACATACCACCCCCATAGTAACTACGTTTGTATCTAAGCAATTCAAATTGTAGTCGATTAGCAACTCTTTCCCTACAGTTATTCATTTTATCAGACATACAAATACACAGTCTCCCTCTCGCACATCAAATATGCAATTGGGTTGCTTATTTGTTGACCCAGGTCATGTACAGTTTATAAACCCTACAATATTCCCTGATTCTTTTGGCCTTCCATCAATGTACCTATCCACTCCTTTATTTTGATCCTTATCTTTTAGTTGTATATAATTTTTTGATAGTGCATACCTACGCATACTTCGTATATCTCGTACCAACTGCGTCCAATCTTTGTAACTGTAATAGGGTCCAACATACTCTATCAATTCAATAAAATTTTCATAACAAACCTTTATGTCATCCATGCAAAATGGGCCCAAACCATGTAATGATGATGGTGCTATGCGATATATCCTCTCATTGACACAAAAATCAGTGTTTATTGGAGGAATTTCCTTGGGTACCCATTGTTTCCATAGATTTTTGTACCTCAAGTGCACCTTGATGTCAGCTATGCTCTCATCATCATAAGAACATGACCCCCCTTCAGCAAGAAAAAATTCCATGCGTTTACAAATTTTTCATGTAATCTTTTGACCTCTAGTTGATCTCCCTCTTTTAGACCTACTACATGTCTCACTTTCCTCTTCTCTTCCCGAATTTCCCTTGCTCGAGGAAGACAGTTCTAAAAAATACCTATTTGGTGGTACTTGCACTAATAAGGATGTTGGATGATTTTTTTCATGGTGATGTGATCCCAAGGTGACATTATGATTAATCTATCATTTCATCGCTAGAATTTGATAGGTTATAAAGTAATCAAGTCTTGATAGATTGTAAGTTATTGTTACTACCGTCCAAATGTTTCCATCACAAATCAAATCTACTCAACCTTTTAACTCCCAAATTATGTAACAAGTGTTAAATGTGACTATGGTCCACCAATTACACAACCAAGGCCTCAAATGTATTCTCTAATTGTAATCAAAGTAATTTTTCTCTTCATTCAAGTAAATAAAATTGAAGGGAAACACCACCAATTGGTTTATTAGACACCTACATGACTAAAAATAGAAGAAAAATTACATTTAATTTCCATATGTCTAAGTGGTTAATGGGGAGGGAATGTGTACTAGGCTTGGTAAAGTCATCATAAGTTTATGCTTTGGCAATAAAAACTGTTTAAGTCATCTTAAATATTCCTATGTCTAATTGCTAGCAGAATTTTGGTATGTTTTAAGGTAGGATGAGTGGTCGCATCAATGTTCTAGTTCTCTATGACAAGGTTTCAACATCTTCAAATAGTGAAAGTTAGTGCTCATAGTCATTTGAAACAAAAAAAAATTGATTATGTATGATGGTAGGATTTGATAACTTAAAAGAATTGGCTACCCAACAAACTTAAAGTTAAAAGAAAAAAATTCAATTTAAGGGTTTAACACTTTCTTTCATCTTTGCATATTGGTTTGATGCTTCAAATGATGCATTTCTTATCCCAAAATTTCATATCAAATACCACGTTCTTGAAGCAATATTCTGTGTTTTTACTATTTTTTTGAAGTTCTTTTGTGTTGCATGGATTTGTACAAGCTTGAAATGCTTTGAGATCATTGGTGTAGATAAATATATGTGTTCCCTTTTATTTTCATTTATTTTGAAGTGCTCAATCACTGTTTTGTGGGAGAAAACAATCAAATACAGGGACTGCCCTATTTTGCCTATGTAAGGATTTGAAGGCTAAATAAAAATGACATCCACCAATCCATCCACTATCTTGGAACTCTAACTCGGTGGATATGTGTGCAACATGGTATGATAGAGGTTCATTTAATTTAGGGGTATGTTAAAGCAAGAAACTTGGCATTGAATTGATGCCCTAGGGCTAACAGGGGCAATTTTCTTGTGAATTTGTGGTTGTTAAGTTAGGGTTTATCAATTTGATGGATATCTTGGTAGAGTCATGCTGACACTATTTGATGGTCCAATCTCTACTTAGAAACAAAAATATCTCTAATAACTCTAAGAGCTATACTGGGATGGCATTAAAGGAACCTTCTAATGAAGGACCTTTGAATTAAGGTCTTCATTTGAAGGTCCTTCATGCAAAGGTTCATTTTATAAAGCATTTTGGAAATGAAATATTTCAAATAAAAAATACCTTCATTTGAAATTCTTGACATGGCATCATTTTTGAATGAAGGTTCTTCATTCAAAGGTCATGACGACATCACCTTCAAATGAAGGTTCTTCATTCAATTGGTATATTGTAATTTTGAACGTGTGATAATAATTTAGGGTTAAAAATAAATCCATTTGAGACTTTTATAAATGAAAGTACATTTGATGCAATCATATGCCCTATCAAACTTTTAACTTAATAGTAAGGGCATCATGAGTAGTTTGTTGGGCCCATTCAGCAATCTCTGATGCAAGGATTGAATTGTCTAGAATGTATCTACTATCAAGAAAGCCAATTTTTTTACCTGTATGACTATATCTCAAGCAATAGGTTTAGTTGTGATGACAATTATATTGACAAATATTTTGTAATCTAGGTGTTGAGAAGCATAATTGGCCACCATCCGATGAAAGATTATTCATTCACTTTTAGGTGTTAAAATTTAACAATACCTTGATTGATGAAAGAGCCCAAAGAGCCTTTCTCCATGGTATCCAAGTACAAATAGCAACAGTCTTCTCTTATACGTTTGGACATGATTTAAAGAACTTATCTAGGAATTATTAATTTAACCTAAGGTTTTCTCATAATTCCATCATTGGAAAAGTATGATCAAATTCTTCTATTATGAAGAATTGGTCTATGTGCCTCTAGTAATCATTACAAATGTTTGTATGGATAAAATAACTAATTGCATCAGGTAGGAGAGAATCAACTTTGAGTTATTCAAAGATTATATTCCTCTATTCATAATTTTTAAGGGTTGTGTGTGGAGGAGGTTATCACTACTAAGAAGGGAGGAGACCTTTCCTTGCATATGTTTGTGGTGGAGGTATTAAAGAAGAATTGTATACCTCTATTTCCATTCATTAGATCTAGCTTAGCCTAGCATATACTTGGGCTCATTTTCCCCTATAAAATTCCATTTTTTTGATTTTATGTTATGTAAGAATAATTCCATGCTATGTTGAAATATAAGAGGTGGATGATGCCAAAAGGAAATAACCCCTTTTTAGTTGTACCTTCAAAAAAAATCTTATTGTTTTATGTTTTTAGCAAATTTGTGGACATAAGATTTGAGGTAGGTCATACAAAAAAGAATAACATGTTCCCACCAACAACCAAGATGTGGGTAGATTATGGGAGTTTTCCCAAGACGTGAGGCTAGTTGATAGAAATTTGAAATACTAAGCTATTTTATTTTTTTGTGCTCATCTTATACCATTTTACGAGAATGGGGGTGTTAATGCACGAGAGGATCTTTGGAAACTAGGCATGCAAATTTTAGGTTAAAGAGAATGGGGGTGCCAAAGTTACAATACTCATTGTCCCTTGGTCATCGATTTTCCCTGAGTGCCCTCAACCTCATCCTCGGTTTTGGTATTGACCTTGTTTTCAATCCTCCATAATCACTCCTCCATACTCTTCCTCAGCGTTGGTATTGACCTTGTTTTCACTCCTCCAAACTCTTCCTCAGTGCTGGTATTGACCTTTCACTTCTCCAATTTGACAAGCTACAACCTGGTTTCATTAGGTTTTAGAGTATGTTAATTAAATTTAAAATTATGGCGCCTTTTAGAGTAGTGAATATAAATCAAGCAAGCCTATTATAGTCATGAGGGAAATAATAAAACTCCTAGGATAATTTGTGAAACCATTTTCCTTGGTTAAAGGGAGGCCATAAAATAATATGGCCTCCCTCTATGGACCAAATGGAAAGCACAAAGAAGAGAGAAAATAATATGACAAGAATAAAATGTATTCAATGTCAATGATATGATATCAATGTGTGTCCAAATGTAGTAGAGACCCCTTGGTTATATAGCCAAGGTGAGAATATAGGAGTGCATAAGATTATGACAAGTGTTGTAATCTTATGACATGAGACATCAATGAAAAGTTATCACTCCACCTAAAGTGGAAAGTGATAATGTGATAACCACCACAAATAGTGGATCACCCACAAATGGTGGAAACCTAATCACATGATATGTCCATGAAAGGTGGAGGTGATAAAGTAATAAGAAGATAAGTCCACCAAAGGTGGAAATTCTCCAACAACTCCTATGTGGTCCCTAAGTAAACTTAACTAAGGTGTAATTATGACCTAGGACAAGGTACAAAATATTTAATTACACCAACACCACCACTTAAGTGAAACTTAGGGATAATGTACACAAATTCAATATGGTTCTCGACAACTGGGCCATGTTAGGTACCCATGTACAAATGCAATGCAATATCTCACAAACGGAGAAATGGAGAAAACCCAGTGGGACAAAACTCCTCCCCAAAAGAGAGATGAAATACAATAATGAAATGCTCTCAATGATGCATGAGAAGGTAAAAAAACCATGTGAGGAAAAATACCCCCCCATAAGAGAGAATTAGAAGAGAGACAAGGCAGCCCTCCCTCAATGGTGAGTCTCCTACAATGATGGTAGAAGCTCGACATTGAATGTTGACGATGATCCAATTTCTCCGAACAACGTTCCTCCCCTTAGGAAGAAACAAAACCAAGGATGTATGCAGGATGTATGATGTCTCTAAAGCATGATCAAGTGTCTCCATGTCGATGTCAAAAGCCGACACACTCCAAACAGGCGTTCTAGGCCATACTGCTGAAGAGTACAATCCAACATCTAGTAGAGATGAATGTAGAACATGATCCAAAGAGAAAGATATCCCCTCTAAAGACAAAGAAGCCTCCTCCAAATGTTGTCCAAAAGTATCCACACTCATGTCAAACTGCAAAGAATGATCATGTAAAGAATGAACAAGAGGGTCAGAGTGTTCCCTCGCAACAATTGAAGAAGGAGCATCTTCATCAAAGAGAAGATTACTGTCATCAATGATGTCCCCCAAATCTGCAAGATGAGACTCCACAAACAAGTCTGAAATACTTGTCAAGAAGCCATCCAAAGTAGTCATATCTGGAAGACTATGTATGTCCTATTGCACTGAATCACAAGGAACCCAAACTGTGGAATCACAAGCATCATCAACTACAATAGTAGATGGAGGAGATGAAATGCATGGCTCAAGTACTGGATCTGATGTGAGAACTCCCAAGTTCAAGTAACCAAATGTCTCCTTTGAATCATGGTTCACACTAGAAGTTTGATCAACAGTCGAAGGAACAATGTCACCATCAGAAGCAAAATCTGCAAAGATATACAACCGAGATGAATGATCAACCACCCCAGTAGCAATGATCTCTCTACTCTCCAAGTCTCGAATGATGACTGAATCAGGGGTGAACTCCACAATTCTCCCATCTCCACCATGTGTAATCTGATATATGGAAAGAAGATTATTCATCAAATGAGGAACACACAAAACATCCTGGAAAGTGTTGACCCCAAAAATAATAGATCCCTTCCCAATTACACTCATGTATGTATTGTTTCCCATCAAGATAGGAGACATAGAACAAGGCTGAAATGAAGAGAATATAGATTGTGAAGATTCCATATGATGTGATGCTCCTGAATCTAGAAGCCATCTACCTGATCCTGGACTTGAATAAGCACAAAGAGTTTGACCTTGATTTCCTGATGTAGATGAAAAATCAGCAAGACCTTTTCCCTTAGACTGTTTTGAAGAAGAAGGAGAAGAAGATTCTATCATTCTAGAAGGCAAACCAATTTGATTTATTTTGAGAAGATTTTTCAACTCATCAATAACCTTCTTATAACAATAATATTCTTCATGTCCATCCTTCTTGCAATATGCACAAAAGGACCTCTCCTTCATAGATGGTTTCTCTTTTGAAAATGAATTTTTATGTTTTTCTATGGATTGTGTGTTCTTTTTAGGCTTGTACTTATTCTTTTCTTTGCTACTTGAAGACTTCTCATCTTTTACAACCAAGGCATGTGATTTTGAAGACTTCAAATTACCCATTTGAGTAAGCTTATTTTTCTCTCGAATCAAAAGATCTGTGAGAGCCTCAAAAGATGGTGATCTGAAATTTCTAATTGTCAATTGTTGAGTCTAAAAACTTGAAACAAAGGCTGCATACTCAGCTGGAAGCTTGTCCAACAAGTTAAAGACCAATTGATCATCTTCTTTCTCAATACCACAATCTTGTAGTTGTGCTCTTACCTCATTTGCTTTAGTGACATAATCTTGAATAGTGTCAAAATTCTTAGGATCAAGGCTTAAGAGATCATTTTCAAGTTTGTATCCCTTAACCTTATCAACCTTGCGATACAAAGTAGCAATCTTATCCCAAGCTTCATTGGCTGAAGTACATTTATCAACATGAAAAATGAGATCATCTGAAATGAACTTTCTAAGTGTACCCAATGCCATATAATTTTTAGTGAGCCAATCCATATATGCAGTTGCATCTACCTTATGATTTGTAGGTGCAGTTATGGTTCCATCAATGTAGTAAATTAAACATTTTTCCATTAGTTTACTCCATGCACGTACTTTCCATGTAGCATAATTATGTGCAGTTAAGACTGGAACTTTAGATGAACCCATGATGGAATGCAAGAGCACAAAATAGGCACAATCACACAAAATACACCCCCTCCAAATTCACTCAATCAAAGTACCCCCCAAGCAATATCTGATTTGGCACTTTATACTTAGTGCTTTTACAATTGCCACTGCCAAAAATAACAAAGTGGACTTTGATCTTGGTACATGCAGATGCCAAAATAAGCCATAGATTCAAGTACAATTTTTGGTATAAAATTAGATCAATCTGATCATACCACTGAGAAGTACACGAAAAATTATGCACTTTAAAAAAATATGGTACTCAAAAATGTTACCATAGGAGCAAGTTATGAGCTCCCAAAGTTCCCAAAATGAGGACGAAGCAGCAACACCTGTGAGAATCTGCAATTTTTGGAAAAACCAGAAGCCAAAACCAAAAAATGAAGAGCACGAAAAATTAGCTCAAATAAAAAAAAATTGCTCAAAAAAAGGAGCCAAAATGAGCAAGTTATGAGCCTCCAAAGTTGAACTGCAAAAATCAAAAGCCCATCCGTGAGGGGTCAAAAAAATTCAATTGAGCGCTGACGTCAGCAATTGACGAGGTAAAATTTGACGGCTTGAAGATCGTTGCCGGAAAAAAAATCCCCTCACCGGGAAATATAGTCGAAATATTCGAAAGATTTTGCCAGTCGCCGGAATCTTCTTGATGCTGTCGAAATATTATACTGCCGGATATTATGCCGGAATTTGAAGTTTGATCGGCAGATTGTAGAAGACTGCCAACCGGATTTCTTTGGAAACTGTCAGTTTATTTTGACAATGGTCGTAATTGAATTGCCCGACTGCTTGAAATGACTGTCGCTGGTTCTTTGATAGGTCGCGGGTGTTTTAGAGACCCGCCCACCAGTGGCCTCCTGCCACGTGGTGTTGGCTGCACATAGTACCCTGCGTGGTACAAGGTACCCATCGACGCAATGATGGTGACCTGGGGGCCGTACGGCTCTTCGGGCAAAAAATATTTGCCTCACCGGATGACTTGCTCCGATTTGGATGATTAGACAGTCGATCTTAGGGTTTTTGGCCCTTTTGGATGCAATGGAAAGGTCGGATTTGACCCAAAATGCTCCAAAAATGTAGCTACCTTTTGGATCTAGCAACCACAATGCAGCTTCAAACCCTCATAGATTTGTTCTCATATGTCCGATTTGGATGAAACAAAAGGAAAAATCAACTTTCTCGAACCTTCTAGATGCAATGGTGAGCTTAGATTTGCACCATCAAGCTCTGATATAAACCTACAATAAAGAGCCAAAAATGGAACCTCCCCAAATCTGACACCTCTCTTCAAAAAAAACTCTCCAATGACATCCAACCCGCTCTAATACCATGTTAGAATTGGCTATGGATGCCAAGATCTATGGACCAAATGGAAAGCATAGAGAAGAGATAAAATAATATGACAAGAATAAATTGTATTCAATGTCAATGATATGATATCAATGTGTGTCCAAATGTAGTAGAGGCCCCTTGGTTATATAGCCAAGGTGAGAACATAGGAGTGCATAATATTATGACAAGTGTCATAATTTTATGACATGAGACAACAATGAAAAGTTATCACTCCACCTAAAGTGGAAAGTGATAATGTGATAACCACCACAAATAGTGGATCACCCACAAATGGTGGAAATCTAATCACATGATATGTCCATGAAAGGTGGAGGTGATAAAGTAATAAGAAGATAAGTCCACCAAAGGTGGAAATTCTCCAACAACTCCTATGTGGTCCCTAAGTAAACTTAACTAAGGTGAAATTATGACCTAGGAAAAGGTACAAAATATTTAATTACACCAACAAATATATCTTTGGATTTTTTCAATCTTGAAATATGAGGATTTGCAAGGTTCTTAGCAATATGAGTAATGAAAATGTGTGCAACAAGAATTTTTGAACACACATGGAATCTCCTTACCAAAGAAAGGGGTTTCATAATTTAATATGATATTTTTTCTTAGCTCTAGAAATGATATGTTTCCTTAAAGAGCAAGGAGAAACCTAAAAGGAAAAAGAGATGCTTAGGAATCTCAACACTTCCTTATGATCAACCCCCTTCTATCCATAGGAATTGAACCAATTGGGCTTGGCTAAGATGGATTTGCTATAACATTGAGTTTTATGCCACTATATATTTGACCTTAAAGCTTTCCAAAAAATATCTAGGCGTTGAATATCCTAAATAATGTCACGTTTGTCCTCCAAGAGAGTGAGAAAGGAGTCATTACAAAAATGACCATTGAATAGTTGGGCTATAGAGTTAGAAAAGTAGCACCTTTAATAAGGTTCCATGAAATACTATTAGCCAAAATATATTCAAAGGCTTCCATTAAAAACACATATAAAGTAGGAGCTAAGGGGAAAACATGAAAAATTGAATGAAAACACCCAAAATCCTCAAATTTATGTCCATTCATGGTAATACAAGTATAACCATCATAACGTTTTTTAGAAAAAAGTTAAAAAAATTGAGGAACAAATCATAGATGACATTACTAGTCCAATTCAACACTAGAGGTAGCAAGAGCTTAATGAAATTACCACAAGTTTTAAGTAGAAGTAAACTTCCATTTTCAAGTACTAATGCTAGTATGAAATTGTGACTAGCTAAATGGAAAGAAAATTAGAAAATTGTAACAAACATTTAAGTGGAAATAATTAAAATTAACCACACTTTTTGCATGGTTGAAATAATCTAAAAATTCAGCCAAAGGTGATAGTAAGAAAATTAAAATGCACCTATATGTAATATTTAGTCTAAGAGCCAAATTTGGATGGAAAATTTAGTAAGAAGTAGTGTTGAAAGTGGAAAATTAATCATGAAATCATGGCTAATAGAGCATACAAAATATATTGGAAAAGTCAAGAGAACTTATATCTACACATAAAAACACTCAAAATAATAATTATATCATACAATTCATTTGGGAATATATTACAATATGGATTTTACAAAGCCTTTCAAATATACCTTCCCATTTGAACTACTATCTTACAAGAATATAACTAATTATTTAATAACAAAAATAAACAAGTTAGTAAGGTGAATTTATTAATGTTAATTGTTACCAATTTTTCAATACAGCTCAATTGTTGGAGCTGATTTAAATATTGTTATATTTTAAGGTGAAAATGCAGTTATTTCTGCATATGCTTGAGTGTTGTTTTCACTTCATTTTATTTCATCAAGTGACAATTGTGCAGGTGTTCGAGAAAACTGAATTTTAGAAGTATCTTTCATGTTTTTTGCATAAATCAAATAGAGTACCAAACTGAGTATACAAATGATAAATCAGAATGCTTTCATTTATTTCATGAAGTGATGCATATTTACATATGTCATTTGATTGCGAGAATCCAAATGATAAGTACAACATTGCATGTTAATGCTTTTCTTTCATAATGGAAATGAAAGAATAAAATTTAAACATCTACACAAGCCATGGTTTTAGCCTTTTCCATTCATAGCAAGGAAAGAAAGATACAACTAAAAGTGAAAAGAAGATAACATTAAACATATCCTTCATTTCCTAAGATGGTCTTCAGTTGGTTCCTCAAAGCTGGCTCCATCCTATTTCCGCTCCCGAATGCTTCTGCCCCTGAATGTACCTGCAAGAGTTTGAGAGTGGTGTCAATTAAGAGATCGGGATATGAATAATACTACATGACGTACTAACAGAGATATATTTCAATCCTTGTAGTGCATAGAACCAACTAAGGGAAAGAGCAGAAGTATGAACTAAAAAGAGAGAAAAACATCATCATCATTCTTTGTTTTTTTGTGCTAACACTGTTTGTTTCCTTGTGCAGGTATAGGAAAAGTCTTGAAGATGATTATCATTTAAACACCAAGTATGTGGGAAAAAATGGGCTACCACAAGGGTAGAGCCTGACATGCTGCCCTTATACATTACAAGAGGGCTAAGAACAATCACCTTGATTTTCTGAGCTTTACACTTAAAGGAATAATCAAATTTGTCATGCATTTATAATAGTCAAATACAAACATGAAGTGAAAATTACGAATGGACAATAAATTTGACAACTTCTTTCAGCTGAAAACTATCATTCAATCATGTTTCTCTGAAGATTTTGGTACTTTTGTCGTAACATTATTTTGTTGTTTTAGGTCTGTTCAATGCTGTTTCATTTTTCTGTTTTGGAGCAGCAGTGTTCTATCTCTTAACAATGATAGTGAACAGGCATACATAATGCCTTAGCAAAGAGCATTGTTTCAGATTTTAATTCAAGAAGAGAGCAAGTGCATGATACAAAATTTATTTAAATGGCGCACAAAAAGGCATGAAGAGTGCCAGATGGAAGACACTAACCCACCAGGAATACTGAAGGAAAGTATAGGAAGTGTGTGAGTTACATAAATTTAAAATGTGGAATCTTTTCCATTCTTATAATTACATGAGTTTTGACCCTACACGCAATCAATTATACGATGACCAGATGAGGAGTTCAGGATGCACCAGGGATTTTAGGTAAAGGAAGAAAATTGGAAATAAAATGGAGCAGGTTTATACATGTTGATTTTCAGAAAATGGAGGGTAAACAACCCAAGCCAAATTGAAGTTGAACAGGAATTTCAATGCCCATATGGGTTTTATTTCAAAGTGTGGTCTTCTTCAAGATTTTCATTGTTTCAAGCATACCCACATGACGGTTTTAGATCCAAATAAAAATTTATTATGATTTCCAGAAGCTCATCCAAGAAATTCAATTCAAAATACATTTTCTTCATATTTGAAAAATACGTGTTTTTTGTTTTGGAGCTAAACACATAAATCACAAATACCCTTATGAATTTTTATCTCAGAAATGTACTCTTCTTCAAAGTCATATTTACCCATATAGGGGTTTTACAGAATTCAGAATACAAATGAAATATGATGAAGGGGGTCGAGCTTGAATTTTGGAGAGACCCAAAATATATTATTCTCCTTAAAGACAGTTTTCTTTCATTTTTTAGAATACCCACAGTGGGGTTTGAGATTTAAATACAAATTTCTTCCATTTTCTGGGTTACCCGCTTTGGGGTTTTGAATTAAAATGCAGATGATATCATTTCCAGGTTACCTACATGGGGTTTTACAAAAATAAAAAAATGTCTAAGATGCATCATGGGTCAAGCAAATATGGAGTTTCAGTTACTTTTTAAGAAAATTAAGAGAGCCATTTCAAGTTTTGCTGCATAGAAGATCAAAATCTGAGCACAAAGAATCGGGGAAAAACAAGAGTATGAAATGCATATTTTATTTCTAGAGCCAAGCATTCATGGTGCGACCAATCTATGGGTCTGCATTATTTTTAAGAGAACAACAGTCATTCATTTTCACTTTCAAGCTTTTGAGGGTCTTTTATGTAAAGAGAAATACAGAGAAACAAATGAAATGACAAGAATCTTTTGTTGTATGAACATGGTGTAGTCAGTGCTTGGCCTACATTTCGTTGGGTAAAGAAACGGAGATTATTTCCTTGTATGTGAGATTCTAAAAGATTTGGTTCGACTAGAAGGAGAAACAGAGAGAGTGAGGCTTACTTTGAGATGCCTGTAGAAGAATAGACAAGCCAGGACTTGAGCTCATGAAGCTCTCAGACATAGCTCGATCTCACTCCCGTGGCGACCAACAAGAGATAAGGAAAGCAAATGGAATGAATGCAAGGAAAATCAAAGATAATACATACATAATTCATGGCCTTAAGAGGCTATTATTTCTTTCAAAAAGAGAGAGAAAGCCATAATGATAAAGAAAATCAACTCACCATAGTTGCTGTCAAGAATCGACCACCTGAAGACCAAGTCATGGAGTTCCCCAAGCATTTGCAAGCTCAAAACCAAGCATAGACATGGTGGCATATTTTTCTCATGTAGAGCCTCTTTCTCCAAATCACAAAGTGCGAATGAAGTGGATTTAGGGTTTTCTTGCAACTTTTGTCCATATCTCAAATGCCTAATTCAACCCCATTGAGGAATTTTGCATAGTTTTTAAAGTATTGAGTTTGATTTTAATACTTTATGTGACTATGGTTTTACTAGGTCGAGCCTTTAAGTTGTGTATTTCCATTTGCCTAAGTCTTAGGCTTGTGTGGATAGAGTATGTCATGATATTTGAACTTTAGGCATTTGTGTAATACTATATGTGTAATACCATGTACATGCCATAGACAAAAAATAAATAGGAAGTGGTTAGGAGATTTAGTATTTATTTTTAATTGATTTTGAGATCAATTAAAATTTAAAAGTTGACCAATATATGTCTTAGGTATTTAATTTTCAATTGTTTTTTAAAGAAAAACAATTAAATGTGTATTAGGAGATTATTATTATTTTTATGATTTTTTACAAGAAAAAAAAAATTTGTAATGGAGAAATAGGGGTGATGTTTTGTAAGCAATGGCAAAATAGAATAATTGTAAAGCTGCATGTTGTAAAGCAGAAGCAAAAAAAAAAACTTTATAAATTGTTTTGTGTTTTCTTGCTATTTTTAGCAGCTGGGTGTTGACTTTCTTCTTGGTCGGATTTGAGATTCTAGCTGGAGAGATAAGGTGTTTTCTTTGCTTTAAAAGCAGTCTTTATCTATTTTTAGAAGCCTAGCAGTATGAGCATGTAAAAAGTGAGACTTTTCCACTTTTGTGCTGACTTTTTGAGCAATTTTTGAGACCTTTCTTTGAGCTTTTTTCTAGAGCTCGAATTAGGGTTTTGAGAGATATATCTTTGAGGAAAACTTAGGGTTTTTCCAATTCAGTTCTAGTTTCTTGCTCTCACACATTTTTGAGCTGGTAAACTGCTTTGTACTCAGTTTGAGATTTTGGCATACTCCTACAATTGAATAAACACAACATTCCTACTTATCATTTTTGGTGTCTATTTTCAATTTCAGTTTGATATTATCTTGTGATTTTTGTTTAAGGAGTCCTTGTTATGTCCTAAGACTGTAATTTTTTTTATGCAGAAAAGTTCAAGGATACAGGTTGCATGTCGTATTTGAAATCAAATATTCATGCAAATCATTTATGTAAAATTGTTCAAGAGAGGTTGTGAGATTGTGTTGTTTTCTGAAAACTATTTGTGAGGAAAATCCAGAATCATCATTAGGTTACCATATAGTATTGAAAATCATTTCAAAATCATAGATTTTAATATTATGTTACTCTCTATCCCTTTTCCCAAGAAAGATATTAGGAATAGGATCATCATACGAAGAACTAGCTCACTCTAGAGATTCTCTTTTCTTATAGATTTCCCACATCTCAAAAGAGTTTCCATGTTGCAAAAGATAGTCTATTTTTTGCAAATCTGACGGGGTGCATATTTGATTGCTAACAGTTTTTGGCACGCCCGGTGGGACTTTGAAAATTAGTTTCAGAGAAGTTCTAATTTTTAAAATTTGTTGTTTGGTGTATGCAGCAGGTTTCTCAGCCTTTTGGAGGCTTGTTCAATATAGCTGGCGACTCTGAATTCTAATTTTACATGCAAACCTAGTGCAACCTGCACATGAGAAAGGTACATACTAGATCAAGTGCTACACCTTTCTCATATCGATAGCTGTCCTCACCACAAAGAGTTGGCATAACAACAAGGAGGTTGTTTGAGACGCCAGTGAGGTCAAAATCAACACCTCCTATTTTTAGTTCTCTAGTTTTATTAGCAGGAATACCAGTTCCAATATCACAAATACCGCCAAGGCAACACCCATTTGCACCTTTTAATGGAGGTAGTCCATTAGACATTGCTCAACATGATGACATCCCAGTTGCATCCCATAGAAGCCTGTTGTTCTTCACTAGAGAGGATCACACAACACCAGTGGAGCACATTCATGATGTGGATACCTTATGCTCGATTCACAATATCATGCATGAGAACATCACATTAAGGCTCTTGGCTACATCACTCAAGGGGAAAGCATTAAAATGGTTCAGAGGCCTCACAACCAACTCAATTGCGACATGGGATGCACTAGGTAATGGTCTATACCAATTTTTTGCTGATAAATCTGATAATCTGTCCATGTTAGAATAATTGAGCACTATTCAGAGAGCGCCACACAAGCACTTGGCTGATTTCAACCACCGATTTCAGAGAACCTGGGCCAGAATTCCTGCAACGGTAAGGCCTTTACCAGCTCACGCTTTTCTATTTTACTTAAAAGCTTTTAACCGTAATATTTCGGTCATGACCCAATCTATGGTTGGGCATACATTCCCTAATGCTTATAATATCGCCATTAGAGCCGAGAATTGTCTCATCCAAGCTGAAGATATAGCCCCTAGACCTCCTATGTCATTTTTTCCTAAAATACAACCACCTACCCCTACTGCTTTACCTCGCTTAGCTATTGTTCCCATTGTCCTAGCAATAGGTTATCAAACTAGAACACAAAAAATTGTTGCTCTAGCCTAAAACCAAGAAATTCAGGAGATTAAAAGTATACTCAAGACCTTCGGGAATGACCTTGTGAGCATTAAAAACCAAGTAGGTCATGAACAAAAACCTTATCAATCCACTTATTAGAAGAACCAACCTAATAGGCCCGCTTTTCAGAATGATTATCAAGGCCAAAAGAGAAGTTTTAACCCAAGACCATTCCAGCCATACAACCCAAATGCAGCCAATTCATCAAAGGAGCTCGTACCTCAGAATAATATTGCCCAGGATTGTGATTGGTGTTATCCATGCAATCAGGCCCATAACCAATCAACATATGATAATGGCATGAGAAATCAGGTCTTAATGGTTCAAAATAGTTATGCAGGTTCAGAAAGTGTTCCAAGTCAGAGCCCAGAACAACAAGAAGGCTTTGAGGTCACTTTGCCAAACTAGCAGAGTTCTGATTTCTGTGGCATGAATGGCCAAGATCAACAAGATTCTCCTGTCTCAGCCAACACGAGATTGAAAAAAAGAGCAATGGATTTAGGACAACAAGCTGGAAGTTCACAAGAGCAGCCTATGAAGGATAAGAAGCTTGTTTCTACACCCAATACTAATGTTGCAACACAAACCAAGGTGCAATTTTTGCAAAAGGGCCAAGAGTGTTGACTTCTTCTGTGGCATTTGTCCTTGATGTCAAAACTAGCATGGGTTGGTGCCTAGGCATTTCAGAGTCTGGTCTTATTATGGCATTTGATTGGCACATTTGTTATTTGGTATCATGTGTAGCAATCTTGGTTACAAGTTAATGCTCCCATATTCAGGTAATGCTCTCTAGTTGTTGGTACTTGAGTTATAAAATGCAGGTGGTTTTCATGTTTTAAGAAAACCCTATCGGGTTTCCTTAAACAACTGATATAGGCTTGGGTGAAAAGCATATTAAATTTAACTTGAACATTTTCCTTCATTATACCTCATAAGTCAGTGAATATTATTTGGCACATGATATAAATTGGTTATTATATTGCATTCAGGCTTTGAGAAACACATCGATCATTCCTATGCATGTGTTTTGGTTCCTTGGTCAATACAAGTCTTTGGGTATACATATCTTAGAATGGCGGAAAATCGACCGTGGGTAAAGCTAGTCTTTGGTAAGGCCGCGGAATTTAATACGTCTTACCACGGTACCGCGGGCAGTTAGAAGAGTAACTGTGGTAGTGCGGTGAAAGCGGCTAGCGGCATGCAAGACAACTACAAATATACCGCAGGTAGCCAGAAAGATAAATGTGGTAGTGCGGTGAAGGCAGTTAGTGGCATGCAGGAAACTACCACTATACCATGGGTAGCCAGAAAGGTAACCACGGTAGTGCGGCAGAAATGATTAGCAGTATGTAAGACAACTATCTCGAGTAGTCTGAAGGGAGACCACGGTTGAGCGATAAGGAAGCAGATGTTAAATAATGTTTGTCGGCATGCAAGTCATTGATCTTCCCATGGATTTCAAAGAGTATTATGAGTTTTTGATTTATTAATCACTTTCCATTCAGACTCCAAATGCTATCATACTTTGCAAAGGATTTTGGTTTTGCTTGGTTTGGAAATTTTAGGTCAAAATTTTATTTCTCTTGTTCGAGGGTTTGGAACCCTATTCTTGTCGCCACCATGGAATTACTCTCTCAGTTGTTTCACTATGCATTTTGTTGTTTTAGTGACAACGCATAGAAAAGATTGGAAGACCATGACAATGGTCAATTCACCTGCCAGTCTCTTGTCATCGAGTAAGAGCTTGAATGAGGAAGGAGCTCAGGCTGCTAAGTTACTTCGTAGATCTGGTAAATTGCTCATGGAAAATTCATTTATGGTCTTCACAAGTATTCATCTATTTATCTTTGCAGAACCGTTACCTTTACTGGCAAGGTTAATAAGGGATAAGTGTTTTCTTTTGCATGGAAGTTGAAGATTTGGTTTATTCTTTTTCCCTCAGTCATAACTAATGATTTTGCATGCTTAGAATTACATTTCAATAGTGTTACCATATCATATTTAAAGAATGGTATTTTTGAGTTGTGGGTAATCATGAAGCCTGAAGAATCTTCTCAGTTTCACACTTGGAGTCATTGGTAACTGTTCTTGAATGCATCAATTTATGATTTCGGTTTCACTACTTTGAGATGTCGGTTACTTTAATATAGCAGTAGTTTCAGTGGCTATGGTTTATGGTTTATTTAGATCTTATGTTGTTTTGGTTTTCGCACTGATTGTGCAGGTTGCTTGAGGGGATAGGTTTCAGTCTACCTTCTCTATTTGCATAATGCTTGGGTATTCATGTCAAAAGAAATTGAAAATTTTGATCTTTCTCACGGGAACATTGTAACATCTGACAAGGTTGCTTGACAAGAACTGGGTAATCTAATAATATCCTCTGTCTTGTTTCTAAAAAGATTTCTTACGAGCTACTATTGTAACCTTCCTTCAATGTAATGATGAAATATGTAATCAGAAGAAAACAGAGAGATTAGGACTTTAATATGAAGGGAAAAAAAAGAGTAAAATGGGGGTTAACTATTTTTTTGTGAAGATCTATGAAAATAGTATAAAAATAGAAAAAGAGAGTTAATTGATAAGGAGAGAAGAACAATGAGAAAATTATGAAACAAAAAGGGACAAACTAGTGTGAGTGCATCACAATGATTGTATTGGAAAATGTTGAGCTTTGAGATTGAAAATCTAAAATATGAGTTGTTAATAAAGTTGACTTAAGGCTTGACAATGGCTGAAATACTGAAGGTTCATTTTTGGAACTTTGAGGATTTTAGATATTGTCTGTCAAGAGGCACTTGATATATAAGAGATAAATAAAGAGATCCTCTGTATCATTGTATGATTTACTGAAAATAGAAAAGGGGTTGGTGCTCCTTGAGATTGGTGTCTCTAAATGAGGGATTGGTGCTCCTTGAGATTGGTGTCTCTAAATGAGGGATTGGTGCTCCTTGAGTTGGTGCTCAGAAATTAGCCTATAAGGCATTGTAAGTAGTGATTTTGAAATTAAGCCAATAAGGCAGTTTAGGAGTGGTTTTTCTACCCCAAGAGAGTTTTCCACTCGAAAATTTATGTGTCTCTCATTTGTGTGATTTATGTTTATCTTGCATACTCTTTCTTTTAGTCATTAATGTTATTGTGTTCATTCAGTTGGTCAATGCTTTGATACTTTAAGGTTATTTAAAAGTTTAAATTCAATTTTCTCAAGTCTATCATGCAAATTGAGATTGTGAAAATCTGATGCAAAATGTCTTTTATAAAGTGAATTAACTTCTGCATTTTGTGCTCATTATATGAATGCTCAAAATTTTGTCAAAATCAAGTCAAAGTTGCATATTATGAAGTTTTATAGTTTTGTTGATAAAGCACAACAAGATTGTTCATAAAGCTTTAATTGAACAATATCATATGATTCTTTTAATATGGGTTGTAAATGTTAGTCAAGTCTCATGTCAATCTGATCTAAAGTGTTTATGTTCACTTGCTTAAAAAAATCTGTCACCTTGGGTTAAATGCGTAAAAGTTTCATTATGCTTTAAAAGTTAAAACTTAAAATTACTCCACTCTGATTCACCCACCCCCCCCCCCCTCTCAGAGTGAATCCACTTCGAACAAAGAGATACCTGGAAAGGAAGTGTCAAAGACACATTCGCAGCCTTTGCAAAAGCAAAATGATGTTGTTGTCACAAAAAACCAGCAGAAGGTAAATCCTACTTCTTTCAATATTGTTGAACACCTTAGAAAAACTATTGTCATCATGTATGTATTAGATGCTTTGCACATCCCAGGTCAAAAAGGTTTTTTGCAAGATACTTTAGCTGAGTTGTCTATCTCTGATTATACTAATCAAGGTGTTGCCAAAGTCATGCTCACTAACAGTTTGGAGGTTAAAAGCAAGCAGAAAGCTAAAGAGGTAAAGCCTCCTCCATTTTATTTGACTCTGATCATTGGAGATAAATTAGTGCATAATTGTATGGTTGATTCTAGCATAATTAGCTTTGTTATGCCTAAAAGCTTAGTTGATGTGTTAGGTATTGTTTATGAACCAAATTCTTAGAGGGCTGTAGTTCAGTTGGATGGGTCTACTGTTAAAACTGTTGATATAGTCAAAAAATTAGCTCTTACCTTACATGCATCCCCTGGTATTGCAATTCATCAAGATATACATGTAATTGATTTGCCACCGCAATTTTCCATATGCCTCTTAAGGCATTTTACAACCAAGTTGGCTGGTTTCTAGTCATTTGATTATTCTCATCTATTTTTTAGAACAAGGTATGGTACGAAAGTAACCATAAAATCTGAGCCTTTAGCCAAGAACCATATCAAACCATACATTCCAAGCCCTATAAATGCTAACCTCTACATCACCCTTGTGCTGGAGGATCAAACTATGACCTTGGACCACAACACCCATGTAGAAAATATAAATCTAGATGAATGGGCAACCGAAGATCACGAGCTTGATCCTTTCTAGCATACAGATGAGATAGGATTATGGGTCTATATGATTCGTGAACCTGATTTTGATATGCCTAATCTGATTAAAAGGGAAGGACAACTTGCAAGGCAAGAAAATGAACTTTGGAAAATTTATTTTGATGGTTCAAGGAGCAGTGTCGGCACTGGTGGTGGGGCCATGCTAATTTCGCCAGAGGGAGATAAATATTACTCAACCTTGAGATTTGCGTTCAACTATACAAATAATACAGTTGAATACAAAGCACTTGTACATGGCCTAGAATGGGCCCGAAAAAGAGGTATTAAATGCTTGCGTGTTTATGGTGACTCTAAGTTAATAGTGAATCAGGTCAGAAATCTAAATGCTACAAAAATGACTTGCTTAAGAAATATAAGCATCATGTATGGGATTTAATGGAAGATCTTGATGCTTTTAATATTTGTTCAGTTCCTAGAAATGAAAATAAGCATGCAGATAGGCTCGCTGCTATAGGGGCTCAATTTTATATTTCAAACAAAATTCACAAAGTAGAGGCACGCCAATATGTAAAGATAGTCGTTAGACCCTCTATACCTGACAATAATGTGAGTTTGCAGGTTTTCGACAGTGATGAGAAAATTGTAATTTTTTTAATTGTGAAAGTTGAGTTTGTAGATGGAAACCAGCAAAAGTGGCAGCAACAGTATGACAATCAGATTGTACAATTGAGGACCAACAAGTTGTCGAGGGGTTTGGTGACCTTGGAATCTGCATTCAACTCAAATGACTAGATGAGGAGAGACAAGTGTAGCCTGACTGATAAAGAAGAACACTATGAAGTAGTTGAAATCTTCAAAGACAAGCTTCTCAAGTTGGGAAAGGTATGTAATAAAGAGGAACAACAAGAGTTTATTCTGTTATGTCAAAAATTTAGTGATTTTTTTGCTTGGGAGTATAAGGATTTGAAAGGGTTTGACCTAGAACTATCCCATCATACTATTGAATTAGAACCTACTGAAAAACCAGTAAGGCAGACACAAAGGCCTCTTAACCCCAAATTAGAACACATTATGAAAGTCAAGCTGAATAAATTAGTTGAAAGTGGCATTATTTTTCCCATCAAGCATACTTCATGGGTGTCAAACCTAGTTTCAGTTAGGAAGAAAAGTGGGGAGATCAGATTATGTGTTTATTTCCAATATTTAAATAGCATCACTGAAAGACCACTACCCACTCCCTTCCATGGAGGAAATTTTGTAGGTGGTTTCCGGTTTTCACAGATTTTCTTTGCTAGATGGTTACTCAGGTTATAACCAGATTTTGGTAAAACAACAAGATCAATTCAAAACAACATTCACGACTAAGTGGGGCATGATGGCCTACAAAAGGATGCCTTTCGGCTTATCCAACACTGGAGAAAATTTTCAGCGAGCGATGGATATGGCCTTTCACGGCCTCATGAACAAGATTGTTTTGGTATATTCAGATGATATTACTATTTTTTCCAAAAATGCTAATGAATATCTTGATCATTTAGAATAGATTTTTCAAAGATGCAGGGAGTTTGGAGTATCTCTCAATCCGAAGAAATGTATATTTTTTGTACACGAAGGTAAACTCCTTGGACACATTGTTTCGAAGCAGGGTATTTCCATAGACTCTGAAAGAATCTCAGCAATTCTTGAATTACCATTTCCATCTCACAAGAAAGGCTTGCAAAGCTTTCTTGGAAGAATAAATTTTGTGAGGAGGTTCATACCAAATATCACAGCTTTACTGCAACCCCTCACTTCTATGCTTAAAAATAATATGCCCTTCACTTGGACCAAGGAAGGTAAAAGAAGCTTTGATCAAATCAAATAAGCTCTCGTAGCTGCCCCTACCCTCATTAATCCAAAGTACAATAGAGATTTCATTTTTTACGCATTTGGAGAAGTTGATACTATTTCTGCTATGCTTTGCGAGCAGAACGATGAAGTTTTGGAGCAACCTATAGATTTTTTCAACCAGGTACTATATGATTACAAGGTAAATTATTCCTTTGTTCAGAAGCATGTTTTTTCTATTGTAAGAAGTTTAAAACAATTCAGACATATGTTGTCAAATAGAAACATTTATCTCTTGGTTGCACATTCAATCGTTAAAGATTTTTTGTTGAACCATGAAATTAATGATAAGCGTGTTGGTTGGATAACCAAGGTCATGGATTTTGACATAGATATTAAAATAACCAAGCTTTTTAGAGGTAAGGGTTTGTGTGAAAATATTGCAGAAAACACATCGGGCGGTAGCTTAGAAGAAATCAAAAAGGTTGGTACAGTGCTAAACAATGATGATGGAGCTGATGTTCCAGTTCCTCCTACTACCTGGGTGCAACAAATGATGCATTATTTTCAAACTAGCGAGTGTCTCGAAGGTCTAGATAGAGCGAAAAGGAGGTATTACAAATTATAGTCTATTCCTTTTGCAATTATTGATGGCATTCTATATAGAAGAGATTTTCAAGGTGTCTTATTAAGATGCATTGAACCTAATCGAGTTGATAAGCTTTTAGCAGAATTTCATGATGGGCCTTCAAGAGGCCACTTTGTTGCAAGAATGACAACCCTAAAAATTATGTGAGCTAGTTATTATTGGCCAACTCTATTCAAAGATGTTATTTCTTGGGTCCGAAAATGTGAAAAGTGTGCTCTATTTCCAGGGAAACAGAAGCTTGCAATGCTACCTTTGCAATCGATTCAAGTGGAACAACCCTTTGGTAAGTGGGGCTTCGATTTTATTGAGCCAATCAACCCACCTTCAAGTGTAGGTCATAAGTGGATACTTACCGCCACAAATTATTTTACTAAATGGACCCAGGAGGTTGCTTTAAAAGAAGCAAATGAGACTTTTGTGCTTAATTTTTATCAAGACTTAGTCTCAAGATTTGGTACTCCAGATTCAATAACTTTTGATAATGGTTTGGCCTTTATTGGTTTAAGTATTTCTAATTGGTCAATTAGAAATAACATTTATTTGAATGCATCTTCTAACTATTATCTGCAAGGAAATGGACGCGTAGAATCTACAAATAAGAATTTGATCCGAATAATCAAGAAGACTGTTGAGGACAATCAACAAACATGGCACAAAAATATTAAGTTACCTCTTTGGGCTAACTGAGTGACTCCTAAAAGGGCCACTGGTTTCTCTCCTTATGTACTTGCTTATGGAAAAGAAGTTAAGTTACCTATTTCTATTGAATTTCCAACTTTAAGTTATGTTAAAGAGTTGGAATTACTGAATGAGTAGCCTCTTGAGGTGTGGTTTGCATAGCTGGTAGAGCTTGAGGAAACTAGAAGGGAAGCTTTAAAAAAACTTGAGATACATCAAGGTCAGATGAAGAGCTCTTTTGATAAGAAGGCAAGACCACGGGAGTTCATCATTGGTGATATGGTCTTCAAGTGGAATTAATAAAAGAGAAGACATGGATGATATTCCAAGTTCGATGCAATTTGGGATAGGCCTTATGTGATCACAAAGTGTAAGGAACACAACGCTTTCCAACTTTCTAAGTTGACTGGAGAGGTGTTGTCTATCCTAGTTAATGGGATCCACCTCAATCATTGCCTCTAAGATAAGTTTTATCTTGTAAATAATAGAGTAGTTGTTGCAAATAAGTGTGTTACAAACATTTCTTTTCAGTAGTTTTCTTTCCCTAAGCGTTGTTGTGCATGTTATGTTGGCCATCAGAGCCTATTAGTTTGCTTTCAGCATTGTTTTTTTTTTATTTGTTGTTGTTTGGAGTATCGTTTCTCAAAGTTTTCTGAGTTGCATAAAGGGGACAATTTTGACTCCGCGCCTAATGGAGTTTTCAAAGGCAACTGATCTATGCTTAGCTGAAAAGCATCTAGCGGAAATAGCCAAAATGTTACCAATTTTTCACTACAGCTCAATTGGTGGAGCTGATTTAAATATTGTTATATTTTAAGGTGAAAATGCAATTATTTCTACATATGCTTGAGTGTTTTTTGCACTTCATTTTATTTCATCAAGTGACAGTTGTGCAGGTGTTTGAGAAAAATGAATTTCAGAAGTATCATTCATGTTTTTTGCATAAATCAAATAGAGTATAGAACTTAGTATACAAATGATAAAGAAAAATGCTTTCATTTATTTCATGAATTGATGCATATTTACATATGTCATTTGATTGCGAGAATGCAAATGATAAGTACAACTATCATTCAATCATGTTTCTGTGAAGAGTTTGGTATTGTTGTCGTAACACTATTTTGTTGTTTTAGGTCTGTTCACTTTAAATGTTGTTTCATTTTTCTGTTTTGGAGCAGCAATGTTCTATCTCTTAACAATGATAGTGAACAGGCATACATAATGCCTTAGCAAAGAGCATTGTTTCAGATTTTCATTTGAGAAGAGAGCAAGTGCATGATACAGTTTTTATTTAAATGGAGCACAAAAAGGCATGAAGAGTGCCAGATGGAAGACACTAACCCACCAGGAATACTGAAGGAAAGTACATGAAGTGTGTGAGGTACATAAATTTAAAATGTGGACTCTTTTCCATGCTTATAATTACATGAGTTTTGACCCTACAAGAAATCAATTATATAGTGACCAGAAGAGGAGTTCAGGATGCACCAGGGATTTCAGGTAAATGAAGCAAACTGGAAATAAAATGGAGCAGGTTTATACATGCTGATTTTCAGAAAATGGAGGGTAAACAGCTAGAGCCAAATTGAAGTTGCATAGGAATTTCAATGCCCATATGAGTTTTGTTTCAGAGTGTGGTCTTCTTCAAGATTTTCGTTGTTTCAGGCATACCCACATGATGGTTTTAGATTCAAATACAAATTTATTATGGTTTCCAGAAGCTCATCTGAGAAATTCAATTCAAAATACATTTTCTTCCTATTTGACAAATACCCATTTTTAGTTTCGAAGCTAAACACAAAAATCACAAATACCCATATGAATTTTTATCTCAGAAATGTAGTCTTCTTCAAAGTCATATTTACCCATATATGTCTTAGGTATTTAATTTTCAATCTTTTTTTAAAGAAAAACAATTAAATGTGTATTAGGAGATTATTATTATTTTTTATGATTTTTTACAAGAAAAAACAAATTTGTATTGGAGAAATAGGGGTGATGCTTTGTAAGTAATTGCAAAATAGAATAATTGTAAAGTTGCATGTTGTAAATTAGAAGCATAAAACAATACTTTACAAATTGTTTTGTGTTTTCTTGCTATTTTTAGCAGCTAGGTGTTGACTTTCTTCTTGGCCAGATTTGAGATTCCAGTTGGAGAGATAAGGTGCTTTCTTTGCTTTAAAACCAGTTTTTATATATTTTTAGAAGCCTAACAATATGAGCATGCAAAAAGTGAGACTTTTCCACTTTTGTGCTGACTTTTTGAGCAATTTTTGAGACCTTTCCTTGAGATTTTTTCTAGAGCTCAGATTAGGGTTTTGAGAGATATATCTATGAGGAAAACTTAGGGTTTTTCCAGTTCAGTTCTAGTTTCTTGCTCTCACACATTTTTGAGCTAGTAAACTGCTTTGTACTCAGTTTGAGATTTTGGCATACTCCTACAGTTGAATAAAAACAATGTTCGTACTTATCATTTTTGGTGTCTATTTGCAGTTTCAGTTTGATGTTATCTTGTGATTTTTGTTTAAGGATTCCTTGTTATGTCCTAAGACTATAGGTTTTTTGATGCAAAAAAGTTCAAGGATACAGGTTGCATGTCGTATTTGAAATCAAATCTTCATGCAAATCATTTATGTATAATTGTTCATGAGAGGTTGTGAGATTGTGTTGTTTTCTGAAAACTGTTTGTGAGGAAAATCTAGAATCATCATTAGGTTACCATCAAGTATTGAAAATCACTTCAAAATCATAGATTTTAATACTCTATTACTCTATATCCCTTTTCCCAAGAAATATCTTTAGAATATGATCATCATATGGAGAACCATCTCACTCTAGAGATTTTCTTTTCTTATAGATTGCCCACATCTAGAAAGAGTTTCCATGTTGCAATAGATAGTCTAATTTTTGCAAATTTGATGGGGTGCATATCTAATTGCTAACATTAATCTTAATATTCCATTACCCTCCCTTAACTTTTACATTCCACACAACAAAACATGTTGATTGAAACAAACAAATATATATAGGCTAAGCTAACACCATTTGATTTATCTTTAAGTTCACCATCAAGAACATCATTGGCTCGAGTTATACAAGTCCACATTGTGTGATCCTGTTTCTTACAATAATAAAATTCATTTTTTATTTTTTAATTATTATTCCCTCATGAGTATAATACATTCTCATGTTGAGAATCAACTTTTAAATATTTTCCATTATTATTTTTTCTTCTCCTAATAGGGCCAAAATCACATCTTCTTGTGTTTGAGAAGTTATTGGACTAAGCATAGAAATAACATTGTTGTATTTTCAAACTATTTAACAAAATATCCCTAGCATATTCATCATCTAATAGAGCCTTGACTTCTACCAATTGTGTAATGAGAGATCTCAAATTTCTTATGTGATTAGACATACTGATTATATCTCTCATTTTGAATCTAAATAGTTGAAGTTTTAGGAAAAACTTCACATTGACTACTTTTGCTCTAAATTTTTTATTGAAATTATCCCAAATTTCCTATGATGATTTATCTAAATCTATATAATAAAATTTAATGTCATAAAGGGAAAGACCAATAATATATTTGACTTTATCATCTATTTTATGTCATTCCAATTACTTATTTGCATCTGTAGATGGATTTTTTTCCCATGCATGATTCTCTATTATTCATTTATTGCATTTGCATTTTTGTTTTCCAAGTATGAAATTTAAAACAATTTTTTTTGTTTAAAAGGAATCTTTATCTTAAAAATATGAACTGAAAATATTTCAAAAATTTAATGTCAACCTTATCACTCTAACATCCCTTTCAAACCTTGTAACTAGTTTTGAACCACTCTCCAATTATTTTTTCCTCGTCACAAACATTGACACCATTTTACTATTCTAAACAACTTATTGAATCCTCTTATGGATCAAACTTATTTAATTGTTTCAAAAAAAATAAAAAAATAAATTTGAAAATATGACTTTTCAAACTTCACACTTCTTTCTTATTATTACCAAATTCCATTATTTTAAATGAAAAACACATGAATGTTATAAATTCATTATTTCTATAAGGAAACAAACTATATATCTCTTTTTAATGACCAACTTAAAGTAGATTGCAAATAGAAACTTGGCCATTGTATAGAACATTGAAAAATTGATAACAAAGAATAAAAAAAACTACTACAAAGTCCTAGGATAGGCTAGAGGCCCACAGTAGAACATTCATCACAAAGCAACTAGCCTTTACAATGATTTTGCACTCGTTGATTCACTAAAGAAAACCTTATCTTGAGTATAATCCATCATAGTCACATATGATCACATCATTCTTGACCATTTGATATCATGAAAAACCTCCAAAATCTAGCATTCAAATAACCCATATCATTGGCAAGACAAGTTCCATCAGGGTGAAATGAAAAGGTCATACCGAGGATATAGGTCTCACTGATGAAGTTCCATCAGCAAGAAACCTATCTTGTCTCACTGATCAAAGCACAAGGAGTTGTATCGACCAAACCAACGCCATCAGAGTAAGATCCCTGAGTCAACCCGGCTGTATTTGTCTCGCTGATAAAATATCATCGCCAAAACACTCATCTTATCTTGCCGACAAAACAAAGAAACATACTATCACCAAGACAAACACTATTGGAATGAGTTCAAAATATCCTCCCAACCCACTATGTCATGTCGATAAGATTACATCGGCAGGAGTCTTGGCGACATACTTGAGATCAAAGGAATAATCATCGGGGAGACTTATAACATCGAAAAAATTATTGAATGTCTTAGCGATACACCACGTCTTGCCGATGAAGACACAAAAAAATCAAGATAGTTGTCGGGGTGACTCTTGAAGATATTTCTATGAATTAGATGGATAGATTATGTGATATCGGCGTAATGTCTCCCCAACAAAAATCATGTTTAATGAACGTCAGTCAAGCTTGAATAAAAGGATCACCCAAAGTTTAAATTATCTTGCCAATAGAACATTTGATGTGACAGTGGGTAAATTCGAAGATCAACTATGCTCATGTTCAAAGCTAGGACATTAATGGTAGTATTACTACCAAATGTGTTGATGATTTCCTGAATTGAGTATAATCCATCATAGTCACATATGATCACATCATTCTTGACCATTTGATATCATGAAAAACCTCCAAAATCAGGGTGAAATGAAAAGGTCATACCGAGCATATAGGTCTCACCAATGAAGTTCCATCGGCAAGAAACCTATCTTGTCTCACCAATCAAAGCACAAGGAGTTGTATCGGCCAGAACAACGCCATCGGAGTAAGATCCCTGAGTCAACTCAGGTGCATTTGTCTCGTCGATAAAATATCATTGTTGAAACACTCATCTTGTCTGGCCGACAAAACAAAGAAACATACTATCGCCAAGACAAACGCTATCAGAATGAGTTCAAACTCTCCTCCCGACCCACTATGTCACGCCAATAAGATTACATCGGCAAGAGTATTGGCGACATACTTGAGATCGAAGGAATAATCATCAGGGAGACTTATAACATTGGAAAAATTATTGAATGTCTTAGCGATACACCATGTCTTGCCAATGAAGACACAAAAAGATCAAGATAGTCTTCGAGGTGACTCTGGTGACATTTATATGAATCAGATGGATAGATTATGTGATATCGACGTAATGTCTCCCTGACGAAAAGAATTTTTAATGAATGTTAGTCAAGCCTGAATAAAAGAATTGCCCAAAGTTTAAATTGTCTTGCCGATAGAAAATTTGATGTGATAGTGGGTAAATTCAAAGATTAGCTATGCTCATGTTCAAAGCTAGGATATTAATGGCAAGATTACTACCAAATGTGTCGATGATTTCTTGAATTGAGAAAAGTAATTGAAGGAAAATTTTGCAAAGTTAGCAGTAGAGGAACAAACAAAGGGCCAAAGGATCTTGCGGTCAAATAATTCTAAATAAACTTGTAAGTTTCTTGCAATTAAATTTCTAGTTTTGTTATTCATAAAATGGAAAGCACTAGCTCAGGAAAAGAAAAAGGTAGGAAATAGAGTGAGAGTAATAATCCTAGAGGAAAAAAGAAAAAAATTGAAGCAGAGAAGGAACCAGGGGTAGCTGAGAGGAAGTTAAACCAAGACTTAATTGATCAATTGTCTAGCATAGAACCTAAGGCCAGACGATCTGCACAACTTAGGGCAGAATTTTAAAAGTTAGAGTATAAATGCAAGCATATACGAGACATATGGACCCCAATTAGGGGATATGAGTTGTTTATTTTTCATTACCAATGAAGGAACTGATACGAACCAGTGTGCAATCCTTGGAAGTTAAACCTAGGGAAACTAATCTGCCCTAATGTATTTGTAAATGTAGAATTGGTGAAGATGCTAGCTGCCTATTATAATCCAAAATGTAGAGCTATTTGTGATCCATCAGGAAAACCGTTTATACATGTATCTGAAGTTGCCATCTATGAGGTTTTTAGCCTAGAGGGAGTGTGTGGTGAAAAAATTGTACCTGAAGAGCTGGAAAAGGAATTCTGGAGGATGGATACTTTGTACAAGGTTTGGAGGTTTCCACTACATAGGTCTAAGAAAGATGGTGTTTCAGTTCCATTGAATGACAATGATGGTCCCCCGTTCCATGTTTATTTGTTTGAACCCTACATGAGGTACACATATTTTTTAGTGTGTCAAATGCTGGGAATGGAGGCCCCTGAGCACATGTGAATTGTACCCATGGTAATTCCAGCGAACATCCAATGTCACAATTCAAGGTTTTTTTATTATGCTTCACACATATTTAAAGTACTTGATTCAAGACTAATGGCATTAAAAAGTGGAGCTCCTATCTTGCACTTGGATTCTTATTCAATCCTAATGCATATGATACTTTATTATGGATAAGAATCAGAAAAACAGAGGGTTGTACAATTTGATAAGGAAGGAAGGTTATTACTAGTACAACTCTAGATTGCCACCTGGGATTGCAGATTTTATAATTCTTATTATCTACATTTTGAAGAGTTTTTTGTGAAACCATTGTACATATTTTACAATCATCATTGTGAATACTCATTGTTCAGTGAAATAAAAAAAAAATTAAGGCCTAAGGATTTCAATGGACCTATCAACCACAATTGAGGAGACTAGTACTGTCTAGAAGATGCAACCATGATAAGTGTATATGGATTTGAAGATGGACCCTTCATTCTGCCCAAGACAGTGCCTAATAGGATTGCATATTTGGAGATTGCTAGGCAATTAAATTTTTCAGATGTTATGAATCTAAGTTCTTTCGGAAAGCAGGCATTTATGCCTAGTACATTATGCTTCAGTGATTTCACTGTATTAGCAAGGGATGGATATGACATAGTTCTCCACAAATTGCTACAATACAACATGAAGAAGGGTCCACTGCGAAAAGGATTTGATCCAAAAGGGTATATTGATTTTTCCAAAAATAAAATGAACTTGGGAGGATACAATCAAATACCCTATCTATATGATGACTTGATCAAGAATTTTGAAGCACAGGAAGCTGAAAAAATTCTTGATGAGTATAACAGGGGATTGCATGATACATAACCATTGTCTTCTAATGAAGAGGCATCTGGTGATGGTAGGCCTAGCAGTACAATTGATAAAATTTCCAGATTGAGAACTCAAGACTACAAGTATGTTCCCTGGGAACCAAATGTTGAAGAGAGTGCAGATACTAACACAAGGAAAATAACATATAAATAATTTGTGGTTGATGATGAATTCATTAAAACCTTATAATTTAAAACCTTTTTGTGCAAATTAAAATGAAAATCAACAAGGGAATCAATGGATAATATTACACCAAGTAATGAGGAACAACAGTTGAATAACTTAAAATCAAGTGTGGAAGAAGAAATGAAGAGTGTGACCCCTGACAAAGGAAGGAAATTATTAGAAGATACAGGTGTCATGATCTTTGCTAGGTTGGATTTAAACTCTACTTTGGTTTTTGATAGTTTTCTAAAGAATAGTAACGCCACACATAAACTCACTCTTGAGGGGATAACAAAGATTTATGCAAGATCTAAGTATAACCTTGATGAGGGATCACTTATGATACGAGCCCTGTATCCTCCACACAAGAAATTTTTTATAATCGATACTGAAAAGGATTTTGGACATGTAATGATGTTAAAATTTGGTGAGGTTGATCCAATAGCTACAGCAGAAATTGGCATTAATGTGGCCAAATTAAATAAAGCCCAAATCCAAAAGCTAATCAAAGAAAAATAAATGTATAAGATTAATAATGAGAGACTACTCAGAAAAATGATCACTTGAAGGACATGATGTGAATCACGCTGGGATACACAAAGCAATTGACTCATGGTGAAATCTCCTAGGCAAGAGACCACTGGGAAGAATCAAATTTGTACTTACAGGGTAAATGTGATGCACTCACTACAATAATAAGGAAGAGGCAGACCAACTTAATGACTTGGTTGAGTAAGCTTCGAGGAACACATTCACATAATTTTACTACACTATAAGAACATAAGAGGATATATGGCAAGATTCGAGAGAAGTTCCAGGAAATAAACCAAAGGGATGCTCCTAATAACATAGCTATTGATATTGGAAACCATTTTATGAAAAAACATAAAGACTTCCATGATGAATTGTAAGGTGATGAGCAAGGGATGATCAATGTCACAAAAAAGGGAGTACCAATGTTGTTATAAGATGGAGGGGAACTAAAGGGAAAAGACAGATGGATCAATAAATGTGAGACGATGATGCAAACAATTATGGAGACCACCACAAGAAACGATTTAACAATGGACGGGGCATGTGAACAGAATGAGAATATGTTTGAAATGGAGATAGCCATAAGGAATGAGCTAGAGGATGCTGATACACATAAGCGGATAGCTTACTGAGATTATTTGTCAAACATCTATTTATGGCTTAATAGAGCATAATTTCTAGTTTTTAATTGTTGTTAAGAAAAAAGACATTTCTGAAAGGACGCACCCTTTCACAATTTTGATATATTTATATTTGTTTCATAATGTAAAACAAATATAGGCGGATAGGAGAAAGATACAGTATATAGTTTGCAATGAAACTTTCCTTTAAAAGACTCAGATAAATGTATGAATTTTGATGAAGTTAATGAATATGTTTGAACTTGTAGCTTAATCTTGGTATCAGTTGTTTGTGGAATTATACAATTATCTGGTTGTCTCCATTTTGATTCTTTTATTTTGTTTAAATTAATATATCAAGCATATATTTAGTTTACCGATACACATTTATTGTATTTGTGTGATGTGATTATTTGGTTCTTTCAAGTAAAGATTAAACCCTTCTAGTCAATCACAGTAACTGAAGAGTATTAATTGGATCAATAATAAGAATCACATAACTAGGATTTTCATTCTATCTCAAGTAGAGTTTGTCAGTCATTTACTTGCACATTTATACAAGTTATAAACTACATCTATGTGCCAAACAGTTTGAATTATTTCCATCATAGATTATACTTTTCTAGATATTCATTAGACTCCATACACCCAACAAGGCATTGGTCTCACACTTTCATCTTTTAGTTTATCCATTTTTTTTTTTGCATTTTTTAACTGAACATATTCTAATATTACACATACACTTTATTAGGATTATATCTATTCACTATAAGATTGTCATTGTGAATAGATTATTGTAAACAAAATCTAGTTTCAATGCCAAATGTAGCAATTGTTTTTTTGCTTTTGTCAAGTTTCATTAACCAAGCTATTTAGTGGGATGAATAAAGTTGTGTTATGACCCTTGGTCTCTTTAAAATAATTAGACAATATTAGGGAGATCAGGAAGGGGAGAAAACTAAACTCCTTCAAAATGGGGGTAGTTGTGGGTTTGTTGGTTTTCTTTGTATACTATATACTAGTTCCTCTAGGATAAATAAGTCACTATAGAAATGCAAGATGTTTGATTATCTACCTAATATTGTTTTGTGATTTTGAAATGGAAGAGATCTACAACTCTATAGAAATTGCTATATGGTAATGGTAAAATTATTAGACTATTTAGATCATTTTAATTGACTACTACATGATAGTTTATGTGTTGAAAGAATTGTTTCCATTCTTTGTAGTTTTTACATTGGAATACAAATCATATTTAGTTTCACGCCAATATACTTCTTTCATAAAGATATTTGTTTAATTTTTTCTTGCTATTTTCATCTTAAAATTAAAAAAAATGTATTGTATAATATATAATTATTTTCAAATTGGGAGAAAAAGTATTCTAAGAGATATATTTGTATGTTGTAACTTCAATACTTTTAGTTAAAATAAAAATAACTTAAAGTTATATATACATATAGTTAAACTGGCAAAGTTGTTTGTCTATTTTATTTTTCACATTTGTTAATTGAACATATTATAATATTACACATACACTTTATTAGGATTATATATGTTCACTGTAATATTTCCATTGTGAATATATTGTTGTAAACAAAATCACATCAGTTAAGTCTGCTCAGTTTGCAAAGGTAGACCCACCTAGGTTTGGCAGCACCTGAAGAGAAGAAGGTTCAAATCATTTGGCCTTGTTTGTTACCCTAAAATGTATCAAGAGATTGGAAACCTCTTGAGGTATTCTAACTTGTGTTTTTGAGAGCTAACAGCCTCCAAACCTCCAAATCCACAAAAATATTCCACTTTATGAGCCAAATTTTTGCCAAACCCAAAAACCCTTGTTTTAGACCAAAATCATGAGGGTTTATTGAATCTCCTACTTCCACAACGTCTCAGACCTCAAAACCAACTCAAACACACCCCATTAGGTCTGTACATGGATAAAAATTCATAAAATCAGATATCCCATACATATTTTGTTGAAACATGGGCTTGAACCTCTCATTTCACATGCTTTTCTTCACAAAACTCTTGAGGATAGCAGCTATAGCTTATTTATTTATCATAATACGCCATATTCATAAATCCTACAATTACAATAGTAACCATGGGGCCTCTTACACAAGCTACATTAATCACAAAAAGTGTAAGAGCCCCTTTATATTATGTTTGGACTACAAAACCCTCAAAAACGGGGTAATTGGGTTGTATGCAAAGAAATGAAGCTTTCTAACTCAAATCAACACCTTAAGACCTCAAATCAGATTCAAATCAAAGATAACACATATCTTTATGACATGGAATTTATTTCATGTCAAAATATGGTTGTATGTGACTGTATAGTGCTGTAAAACAGGAAAAATACAGAAATTTTGAAGAAAAATATAGATTTTGGAATGTCAAGAGCTTGTATTTTAAATCCTCAACCATCAAAAAACTTTACAATGATCCCTTTATGAGGTGTAGGTGATCCTGCACCACTACCCCATCCAAAATTTTCTCACATTACACAAAGCTACAATGTTCGTCCAAGATAAGCCAATCAAATCCTACCTTATGTGTCCTAGTAATCAAATTGGAGATGATCCTAAAAATGACATTATGGAGGGTGATTGGTCTAAAAAATCTAAACGACTTTGCAATTATTTCACTACTATGATCAATGTGTCATATTTCATGAAATTTCCCAAAAAACTATTCATTATGATCATATGGAAATTTCTAGGAGAGATACAATAGTTGTAACTATAGGAGTTGAGAAAAATACAACTTCACAAACCCCGAAGATCACCTGCATGCAAATAACCTGTCACAAAAGAAGAGATGGAGACAAACAAGCAAGGGTTCTCTAAAAACTAAAAATATATATATCAGAGAGAATGAGAGAATGAATTGATATGAAATACAATGGGATCAATCCTTATAAAAAGGAGATCATGAAAACCCTAATAAAACCCTAATAGGAAAAACCCTAATAGAAGCCCTAATAGGAAAACATTTAATAATTAATAAAATTATTAAATGTCACTTTATGCAAACTAACGTGAAATATTAAGAAAGGAATAAAGGTAACTTAATCAACATAATTAAGTTAAGACCTTTACTCTAACACCCCCCCTTAAGATGAGCAACAGTGCAGCTACAAACAAATGCAAAGAAAGCAAAGGTAACTACAATGCAAGAAGGCAAACATGGGTCTCGACAACTAGGCCAGATCAGGTACCCAAATACAACCAAATCTCTATAAAGAGGAGAAATAGAGAAAACCTCATGGAAAAAAGCTCTACTCCAAAAAGAGATGCAGAAAGCCAAGAAGAACATCACTAAATCAGAAGAAGATGCAAACAACTGTCGAAAGATGACTGCTATGGTGCTGAAGAACCTCCACTGAAGATAAGATGATCAGGAACAAGAAGACAACAATCTGAATGAGTGCCCATACAACACTACTTGAATCATATGGCAAACAAAGGCAAACACCTGGAACGAAGATACAGATGGAACAAGTACCAATAGTCTGAAGACAACAATCTGCATGAGTGCCCCAAACGACACTACTCGAATCAGATGGAAAACAAAGGCAAACACCTGGAACGAAGATACAGATGGCACAAGAACCAATAGTCTGAAACACTGATCAACTGATAATGGAATATTCCTTCCAAGGCAAAACCAAGGAAGCATAAGCATGAACAGTATAATACCCCCCCATAATGCTGAACTGGGAGAGCCTGACAAATCCACTGAAATGGTGTGAAACACCCTGTAGTGCATGAAGGAGAAGAAACATTTGAAAGTGCACAAGAAAGAACCTGCAACTGAAAAAGTGGTGTGCAAAACAAAGCACACATGCATGAGGCTGGAATCATATGGATCCACTATCATCGTGGAGGGACACTCACTGGACAAAGGTGTGATGGCAAAACAAAGGCAAACTACACAACCCCTCATGACACTTTATAATAACAGTGCGAGTACAAAATATGGCACAACCTTATGTGCAAAATCCCCAAAAGATGCATGTACAATAGTGTGGCACTTTATCTCAATGCGTTTACATAAAAGATAGCTTACAAATTATGCTCAAAATGCCCTCAAAGGACAAAATGCTGGAAATGCATGAAGAACAGCTAAAAAAAAACATCCTATGCAAACAAAAAGTTTCCAAGAGCAAATATGTCCAAGTAATCCACCAAAGTGTGAAAACACAAATAACTGAATAAAATATACCTTGAGTGAAATCTGGAAAAATTGCATGGATGAAACTAAAGAGCTTTGAAATACGGTTCCAACGCCACTGAGATTGCAAAAAATAGAGAAACCGATCAAAAGTTATGAGCTTGGGACTGAAAATAGCCCCTTTGTCTTCAATTGGCTGTATAATGCACCAACAAAAAAATGAAGTAATGAAACCCACACCACTGGAAAGATGAGAAAACCATATTTATAATGATATCTAGTTTTCCAAAAAATGATATTGTATGCCCAAGCTATCGCCTCTAGAAGAAATCAGGTTCAAAGAGGGAAAAAGTCAACGTTGGGTTAAATTTGACGGTCATACGGCCATCGCATCGAAAACACGATCTTAAATTTGACGGTCAAATGACCGTCACCGTAAATGCATAATAGGGTTTATTACAAAAAAAAAAAAAATTATAAAAAACCAAATAAAAAAACATTGAATTGTTTTTTTTTTTAAATTAAAAAAAAAATTAGTGGGGGCCACCCCCACCGCAACCCATGAAGGGTGCAAGCTCCCTGCGCAGGGACGGACCTGCGCAAAACCCTGCGTAGGGTACCTACATAGGCCTTAGCAAGCCTTTAAAAGGCTAAAAACTTTCGGCCTTTTCTTTTAATTTGATTTTTTTTAAAAAAAAATCAATAAAACATTTACAGCAATATATTTTTTTTTCCAAAAAATTTCTGACGAAAATGAAAAATTAAAATATATTTTTTTACCAGGGATTTTCTTCGATCTGCACGCAGATGGGCGGCCGTACGGTCGTACCCTAAAAAATTTTTGCCCCAAATTTCGACTTTGTCCAAAATGGATGAATGAACAGTAGATTTAGGGGTTTTGGACCGCAACGGATGCAATGGTGAGGTCCATTTGAGCTGAAAATGCTTCAAAATTGCAGGTATGCCCTAGATCAAGAAAACAAACTCCAAACCCTTGAAGCTCCAAAAATTTTCAAAACAAGAATAGGAAGCAGCAAGTGTGGAGCTCTGATACCATGTAGGAGTTGAGAAAATACAACTTCACAAACCTCGAAGATCACCTGCATGCAAATAACCTGTCACATAAGAAGAGATGGAGAGAAACAAGCAAGGGTTCTCTAAAAACTGAAAATGTATATATCAGAGAGAATGAGAGAATGAATTGATATGAAATACAATGGGATCAATCCTTATAAAAAGGAGATCATGCAAACCCTAATAAAACCCTAATAGAAGCCCTAATAGGAAAACATTTAATAATTAATAAAATTATTAAATGTCACTTTATGCAAACTAACGTGAAATATTAAGAAGGGAATAAAGATAACTTAATCAACATAATTAAGTTAAGACATTTACTCTGACAGTAACATCATGAATTAAAATTAAACATTAAATTACATCATGAATTAATTATGTAACCACATAAGTCAAATATAATTCTATCAAGAAATTAATATCAAATAGATAATACAATCACATAACTCATACATTTCAATGTCATTGATCTTCTTCTTCATCCAACTCTTTGTTTGTATCATCCGATCCATATTCAAAATTGTAAGGATTGGTCATATCATCATCATCGCCATTGATATCAGTTTTGATAGTTTCATCATCCACATGGATATTATCTTCATGAACATTAACTCGTACATCATCATGATCTAGTTCCTCCTCTTTGACATCTTCGTCAGGCACATCATCAACTAACTGTTGATCTTGATCATCATCTTCTAGTTCTTCGGTATCTTCTTCTTCCACCACATTAAACTTTACCGGCCTTCCTCTTAGATCATGTTTAAAAACATATGACCAACCTGGTTTATCTAGAACCTCTGAGTAAAATACCAACTCACATTGGCTTGGAAGAACATAGGGCTAATTTCCAGCTCACTCAAAATGCCTTAAATTAACCATGGTAAATCCATTTTCATGTTCAATAATAGTTCTCTCAGGATCATTTTCATTCAATTGCAGCTTGTACCATAGGATGATGAACAAAACTAATTTGAAGGACTTAAAGTCACACTCAAGTATATCATCCAAATTCCCATAGTATTGATTTTCTGAGACTTCTAGATGTAAGTCGCTTCTTGATGAAACATTAGTCACTTGAAAAATTGCAGTTATCCCAAAATCACAAGTTTGATTCATGTCATCCAACTTTTTGATTCTAAATTTAAGACCATTGCACCACATAGCCTTGTGGTGTTTCACCTGCAATATGTCAAACATGTAAAAATTATTGCAATATCGTCAGTTGATAAATATATTTATTCTTGGCCAAATGTATGCAAAGAAAAAAATCTCAAAATATATATACGTCAATATAATTGAAAATAATTAAATAATATGGGTGATTAATATAATTATACGTACTTGTTTATCTCTTAAACCATATGCTAAATCAATTTCCCTTGGTGTAACATTGGAATCTCCATTACGATGAGCTTCTTTAACCAATGAAGCCACACCTTCCCATTTTAATGCGTGACTAGATTGTTGACATCATTCAATCCATACTGTCATCCAATCAAGATTGTTTGCGACGTACAAATGTAGTGCATCTCACTCTCGACCAACTGTATAAAAAAATAATTGAAATTCACAAACAACGTATAATTAGTTAATTACCACGATATACGACCTTAATCTATTATTGATGTATATTGAAGATTAATAATTAAATAAGTACAATATACATAAAAACCAAATGTAAAATGTATTCTAATTAATCTCCATGACCATCATATAATTACTTGTCACTTTCCTCAATCTACTTTTCCCCATCAGGTACTCACCTTCGAATTTGTTAATGGAGTTGGGATCCCAAATGCGATCTACATGGATCTTTGTTGAAAACTTAGGAAGATATTAAGTAATGTACACCATGGTCTGGTATACCATATATCCCTCCACCATAGAACCCTCAGGATGTGCTCTTTGTCTAACCAAAGCCTTCAAAAATTTCAAGTGCCTCTCAACCATCCACATTGACCTTGTGTGTATAGGTCCACACAATTCAATCTCCTCAACTTGGTGTATGAAGTAGTGTTCTTGTGCATTGAAAAATGTTGAAGGTAGACAATTTTGCATTTCACACATTAAACGAGGAATTTTTCTCTTTCAATAATTTATATCTTCTTTATGAATTCCTTTAGATGACAGCCATCTACAAGTTATTCAAGGCACAAATATAACGAGATTAACAAAATTATACAATATATTACATAACAAGTAAAATAAATGGCAATTATAAGATCTATACAACGAATTGAAAAAATATCGCTACTTACCTCATTTATTTTCCAAGATCATATATAACTTGCTTGACATTGTTATCAAAGTTGTCTAGGAGAGATAGAGGTAGAACGTACTACAACAATTATAAAATGATCTTTTCATTATTTTTCCAAAAGTAGTGAACATAATAGATTGAAAAGTACATGTAGTATACACATATATATATAATATACTAGAATAATTATCTTAATGAAGGTATGTCAATCATGCATTTTCATCCCTAACCCAAATTCACCATTCTTTGTTCTAATATTGTTTATGTTTGCGGCAAATCCTATGGGAAATCAAAATTTTCGTATGACTTATTTTATAGCATTGCTTTGTTGCTCCGTTAATAACCAAGGAAGGGCACTTATATTAATTTGGTCTCCACCGCTATTTAATTGAATGACATTTTTCATTGCATGATTGGCTTCCTAAATGTCACTACAAATTTTGACTTTTTTCTTTGTCATTCCTTTCATCCAATATTTTCCATAGTGTTTTTGTCATATTCTTTCCGATATGCATTGTATCAAACAAATGTACAATTTTTAGTTGCTCATAGTAGGGCAACCTAGTAAATTGTCTGGGATAACTTTTTACTCCCTATGGAAGCCGACCATTAATGCCTTGACAACCTTCATGAAGCATATAAGTTAAACAAATTAACAATGACAATTGTACACATCTAAAAATGGTCACGGTCGATCGAACCTGTTAATTAATTAAATATGAATTATTTAATTAATATTCTTAAGTCATCTACATATAAATAAATTTAATTATTTATTTATATTGTTCATTTTCCAATTTTGCTAATTTAATTAAATAAATAAATTTTATTTAATTAATGTTATCTTCTTCTTAATTAATTAAATAGATTTTACAATTTATTTACATTAATTATCACAAGTTTAAATTCACAATTTAAATGATATTCTTCTCTCCACATTTAATTAAATACTTTCAATATTTAATTAAATCATTTTCTAAATTCCCACTTCTCTCACAAAAATTAAATATTCTTAATATTTAATCAAAAGGCTTTTTCTTTTCTCACATAATTAAATATTTACAATATTTAATTAAAGCCTTTTCATATTTCTCTCACACATAATTAAATATTTATTTATTTAATTATGAGAGACACCTATCAATTGTCTCTTCATTTCTGTCTCTCAGAATTCCATCTCCTTTTCGAATTCTCGATTTCTCACCATTCATTTCAACAGGTTTGAACTCGACCATCGATCTTGGCTAATTGAATTCCTACCTTCAAAAATCTATAAATACAGCCCTCTTATGAGTAGAAAAAAATCTTGAATCTCAGATTTTCATGTGTAGTCACTATAGTCACATTCATAGCATTTCAATTTTCATAAAGCTTAATCTTGTAGCAATGCATATGCATTTTTATTAATCTCATTCTCTCAAGCTGCCATTCTACAAGCTGTTGTTTTAAACAAACTGAGAGCAAGCATCTTGAAACAAATCCTTGGAGATAGAGGACAATGGGACGAATTTGAAGGAGCTACTTGTGTTTTAGAGTTTGCATTTGCTTTCTTTAATTTCATTTCTTCAATCTAATGTTTCATTGGTGTATTAGATTAGATTCAATTTGATTTGCACATTCTAACGTACACATTTCTAGCGCCCACCGTGGGGCATCCCCCCGTATTAATCTTTTTCTTGCAAAAAATCTTATGTTTTTATAGGTGACGGACTGAAAAATTCGCTTTGGCGCATACGATCCTCGGTTTAGCGCATCCACAGACTGTTTTGGCGCATCCACAGACTATTTCGGTGCATCCACAAACTGTTTTCGCACATCTAGAGACTGTTTTCGCACATCCAGAGACTATTTTAGCGCATTTGGCACCTGTTTCAGCACATATGAGCCTTCTTTTAGCACATCTGGGTTTTGTTTTAGCACATACAAGCTCTGTTTTAGCGCATAGACCTTTGTTTTGTGCTTTTATAGTCAGTTTTTAAAATAACAATATCTTGGTCATACGGAAGTCTTTTTTGACGATTGTTTTTTTTGAAATGGGGTAGAATTTCATAAACTATCCAATGGCGTAGGTGTTTATCAATTTTATTTGGGTTAAAATTATAAATTTCAAATCTAAATTCAAATCACACTATAACTTGGTCTAATTTTTAAGATTTTTATGTTGAATGATTCATGTAGCCCTTATACCTTCTTGTTTCTTGGTTTAATCTAACATTTGGAGAATTTTTGTAGGTTAGAGAATCAAAAAGGGAAGAGGAAACAAAGGAAAAACTTCTTATGAAATCATCTTTCTATTGTATCAAGTGTTTTTAAACACTTTGGGAGCAATTATAATCTCATTCTTAAATTGTTGTCTAAATCCGACGCGACCGCGACCAAAGGTTTTATTGATGTATGAGGAATAAAATGAAGCAAACCTAGGATAGACATTTAAATCTGAATTAACCAATCCTAGGATAGTCACCAAACATAAATTTTCTTTTGGTTAAAATGAATCTCATGTTTTTGGTGAAGCAACATCTTCACTTAGTGTAGAGAATTGTCAATTTGGGATTTAAAATTGAACCATTATTGTTTGTTGTGATTGTGGGTAATAGGTTTATGCTCTCCCCTTAACTGGGTGATCAGAACACCAGACTTACCTTTTATTTTTTTTGCAATTTAATGCTTTATTACAATCTTTAGAAGGCCTGCTCTTGTGGGAAAAAGTATTCACCCAAGAGGAACGACCTAAGTGGGAACACCTAAAGCCAAGGTTTCCAACCCACTTTAATCAAAAGCAAGTTGTTGATGAAAATCCAACTTGACAGTAGTGCGCAGGATAACCATCCCCAAAACCTTTGTTCTAAAGGTTGGGAGGTCTCTCGAGGGAGTATATCTATTTGCCACACTGAATGGATACCCTTACTATGAACCATAGTGTAGAAAGCCAACCGTGTCAGTATTCAAACATCATTTTAATCGCGGTGCAAAGGGAGGGAAGAATCTGCCCCCAAGACACTCACCATATAGTCACCACGAATTGTTTGCTCAAGGGATTCGGTACCCACTTCCGTCATTTTGAGTACGCACCTGGAAAAGAAAAAAACACGGGCGCCCTCTAGGGGGTGACAAGGTTGTGTGAGTCGACGCGATTTTAAGCTGTGGGTTGTGATTACTATAATGACCTATTTGAAAAATTAAGAGTGAGTCTGACTGAATTGCTTATTCTTGTTCAAAACCTATGGAAATCTTAAGAACATACACTCTTTGTTTAGATTTTAGGATTAACAAAACAATCCTCTTCCTATTGCATGTTGTGTTTTCAAAACATTAATTCAAATAAGATCATCCAAAAACTTTAAAACATGAGTGATAGGGAAGAAAATCTTGTTCATAGGCTTTATGGAAATAGTTCAAATCAAGAGATAACAGAAGAAATGCTTCAAGAAGCTGAACAAGATCCACATTTTCTCTTAACTATGGAAAAGATCTTAGAGCAAAATAAAGAAGGATATTTTCTTTTATTGGCAAAGCAAGGTGCCAAATTTCCCTTTGACTACAATATGGAGAAAATTAAAGAGAATCCTGAAAAAAATGAAACTCCCTTAAATGATCTTAGTACTCTTACCCAGCAAGTAAGAGCACTCCAGAGGCAAGTCAAGGAAATAAAAGGGGGCACAACTAAAAATTCCTTTGACGGAAATATGAACGTGACCTTTACTCCTCCGAAAACAACATCAACCAAATTCAATGTTTCTGAATTTTTGCAAAGGTTAAAGGGGAAGCCCAAATCTAAACCATCAAGTAACATTGACCATTCCTGTCATGCCATGCATTTATCTTCATCTCCCATAATTCAAAATGAACCTCATGGTTCTTCCACCCAATTCAATGATCCCATTCAATTACCTTCTTCTATCATATTCTCTACATCCAGTGATTCATTTCAATCTACACATCTCGATGAAAACATTCTTTCCACTCCATCCCATGATACCAAAATTCTACAAACCCTTCCAATCTTTGATCAAGATCCCATATCTCAAGAATCATATGATGATCCCCTCCTTTCATTATTCGGCCATGATAATCCTCTTCCATCTCAAGAACAAAATATTCTTCCAAGTCCTTCCTCCACCCCATCTTATGAATCCATACCCTCTCATGAATTAATCACATCCCAAGAGCATGAAAATTCTTCCATCCTATCCAAAGCCTCCTTTCCATCTAATGATCAAGCTACTCCATCTCCTTCATCTCATGATTCTTTTTCAAGTCAAGATCAAAGTATCCCATCATCCTCATGTCAAGGGCCCATCACACCTCTTCAAGAAATGCCAACATCATTTGATCATGTGGTCGAAAACACTAACAATTTCTCCACCATAACTGTTGAAGACAATGATCAAAATCAATCCATCAATGAGCACTATGAAGATATGTCTACCCCATCTAGTGATTAAATCAACATTCATCAAGAGCCATTTTTTAGTTTTGATCAAGACCCCTCCTACAAAGATCTATTTCAAGAAGTGTTGACGATATTTGATCCTATTGACATAATCCAAAATCCTTCCACCAATGATCATGTTGACAATGTCTCTACATCAGCTAATGAGTTAGAGGACATATCTCAAAAATTTATTCCAAAGCATGATCAATATCTTTCACCAATGTCAAGCAATGATCCTTTCCAAAATATATGGACATCCTTTGACCTCATGACATTTGAGAAACTTCCTATGCCTAATGAAGATATCCAAGAAAGAAATCTATTCTTTGAAATTAACCCATGTCAAGAACTTGATCCAAAGCATGTCAAAAGCAATTCTGAAATCATTCAAGATCAAGAATTTGTATCTCCAAGCTACTACAATGATATAATGGACACTCTTCTATCCATACAAGATGACCATGTCCGTATAGCACATACTCGTCCATCTACCCATGAGATGCTTTCTTTGGATGGACACATATATGATCTTCATTCAAAACAAGAGTCTCATACTCTTAATGAGGAACAAGAGTCCCCTACTCTTAACATTTGTACACATGATCAAGAAATAGAGAAATCTAGAGACATGTCAGAAATGGGTCATGAAGAATTCTATAGAAGTGGTGAATCAGAAACATCATGTGAAATCATATCAAGAATCAATCATGAGGAAGAATTTTATGTGGACAATGAATCATCAACACTTCTTGAAGAAACAGTACAATCTGATATTTCACAAGATCAAGCTAAGGATATCAATCAAGCATTTATCCCATAGATAAAGGATCCTATCACTTATAAAGTTGGATCACTCACCTTTGTAAGGGAAAATCATATTATCAATAAAGGAGCTATCACCTTTGAAGATCCACCACAGAGCAGAGAAGGAGCAACACCTTGTTTCCAAGGGAAATCATATCCTTTTGCAAATAAAATATTTCAACAGATGAATTATCAAGGCAAAGGATTAGGCCTACATGAACAAGGTATCCAAGAACCAGTGCAAATTAATGGAAATCCTAAGCATCAAGGCCTTGGTTATTCTACCGTCAAGGGATCTCAACATATCAGTAATACTTTCATAAAATTGGGGGCAACTTTGTCTCAAGAAAATGTCAACATAGAGGGCACGAAGAATCTTTATGATGAAACCAATGCCAATACTACAACTAGCCACGTCATGAATCTTCATCCACCCATCACCCCATCCACGAATTGGGACCAACGTCAAAAGAAAGAATTGAATCAAAGCATGAAGAATGTTATCAAGGAAAAAGAAGCTAAAGAGCATATAGGACAAATCAAATACATATGGATACCAAAGAATACAAAGAAAAATTATCCCTATCAAACTCCATTAGTCAAAGAAACTATGGGGAAAAATCAAAAAGGGAAAAGTATCCATCAAAGATGTCCACAAAGGAAAAAGCAAGCTTCTCAAGCAACGTACAAAGTGTATCAAGCAGTTGGTCCAAAATTCCATGCACACTTCCATATCCACCCATTATTGCTCATCTTCCCAAGTTTGGAGAGTCAAAGGTTCCGAACTATCGACCAATCCTATTTTACTCCTAAACACACTCCATCCACGTCTCCACGCATGATATCCAATTCTCACATTGACCATGTATTGGCAGCGACCCTTCATCATAAGGATTCAGAAGGCACTCTATCGCGATGTGCGCACAAAGATGAGGTTAACTCCAGTATCAGCAAAGTAGATCATAGATCTCAAAAGTTGCATTCAAGTGCACGTATCTTGGCAAAGCAACTTCTTCAAGCAGGATATCGATGGCACATTATGATAGAAGCATCAACATCAACACCACCAGGTGGTTCAGCATCAACTTAAAATCTCTCAGAAAATACAAAAAAATAAAAAAGAGCAAAAATACAAAAAAATCAAAATAAGAGAAAAATCGTTGCCTTGATGAAAACCTGGCAAATAGGCATCTTGATAACAACAAAAAAAGGATTAAGAGAAAAATCGTCCTCTAGCAAAAACCATTTCGAAGGGCGCTTTGGACAGGTACCATGATGAAAACCTGGAAAACAAGCGTCATGTGTAGAATCAAGCATCTACGTGCGCCAATTCAAGAGAAAGCATCTTATCACATTCATAATAAAGCCAAAATTCCAGCCATATCATCCATTCATCCATGAACCGTTTATCTAGCCCATTACCGTCTATTTACATTATCTTGATCTTGAAATTTTTTGGTAAACACTTTACACTATGGTAAACATCTTGACATGGGTCATTTTCATTGATCCTATCCAATCCAAACATTATTTGAGCCTCGAAGCATTATCCAAATGAGCATTCCCCTATTCGAACACCTTATCTTGTCACAAGATAATCCTTGGCATCCTTTGCATGCTTATAGTATCTATCCATACACCTATTCAAGCATCCACCCATGGTTGTTCATACATTGCTAGAAATTGGGGGCAAATGTTTACATCTTGCTTCAGGAATGAATCTTGATATATATCCTCCAACTTATGTGGTGATCTGAACATTGGAAGACGTAAAATCAAATTGGTCAAGCATTTGCGAGCCAAAAGATCCAAATCACTAGCCCATGGCATATTTTGACAGGAAGACGCTCCTTATCAAGCTTTATCTTTCGTCAAACATCAATTTGAACAATTCATATCAGTCACATCTAACTTGTGTGTTAGTGTCACATCAAATCATCAAAATAATTTTGTTCCAAATCAAGCTTCATCAATCTTGATCAATCGAATCTAATCAATTATTACCTTGTTTGACTTAACACACTTAGTCAAACTATCATCTTGTGAACGAGTTTACTCTAGGATAACGCAACTTCCTTGGGTTTACAAATTCATTATCATCTTTGTTTGGCTTAACACACTTAGCCAAATTAACAAATCCATTATCACCTCGTTTGACTTAACACACTTAGTCAAACTATCAATCCATCAATCTCATCAATCAACCTTAACTTGGTTTTCAACAAAATCTCAAAACAGAGCACTGATATTGTCATGCATGTCCATATCCAAATCATCAAAATCCAAAAAAAAAAAAAACATCAAAATTCAAAAAAATCAAAATATTCCTAAAATCCAAAGAAAAATCAATAAATCATATTGCTTTCATCAATAAAATGGTCGTGTCTCACCCTAGACTAGGGGAAAAATCCTGAACTCGTTGGGGGAAATCAACTTTTTTTTGAGCAAACAAGCAACATGTGTTAATTATCAAGTATCAGATCAACAATCGAATATCCAATCAAGCCTGGTCAAAACAGCTTTGAGACATGTCATACTTTAAAACTGAAATAAACTGGATGATCTTAAATCTGAATTAAATGAATGACAAACTTAAAAGCATAAGTTGCAATTGTTGTTTTGATATTTGATGATATCATATCTTTGGAGTGGTTCAATGATGTACTGAACTAGAATCACAAGGAAGAAGTATGATTTTTCTTTGCTTGTTGTCTGTAAGTTAATCATTAGTATTGTGCAAATTGGTCGCGGGACATGCTCTACAACGTATCATTGATGACATTTCAGAATTTGCATAGGAAAATGGTTAACTTTTGTCTGTTTATGCAAGCAATACTCAGGTCATCTTGGTTCAATTATACCTCGATGCTTGTATTAACTTGCTACATCAAACATTATGAAAGCATTACTCAGGTCATCATTGGTGCTAACATACCCTTTGATGCTTGTACTAACTTTCAACATATCAAAAGGCTCAATGATGACAACTAAACACAGCAGGAAATGGCAACAAGGAGAATGGTTCATTATTTCATTTAGGATTGCATAATTCATTTGCATTTCGAGGGACTTTTTAAATAGATTTTTGAGGGTTGGCCACATTCTTAATATCTTTTTAGACAATGGTTGAGTATGACTGGACATTTGCCACATCTCATCTGCATCATCTCAATCATTTCTTCCAATCTCATCTAGGATGTATCCTTCCCTAATCAACAACACTATCAATATTATCAAGCAATCATGCAAATCAATCAACAATGGATATCATCAATCAATCAATACATCAAGCAAGTTCAAATCAATTTCTATTTGTTTTTCATATCGCATGGAAACAAATTTAATAGTCATCGCGACTCAATCTATTTGACTTTCAATCAAGAAAGCAAATCTATCAATACTATTTGTTTTTCATATCGCATGGAAACAAATTTAACAGTCATCGTGACTCAATCTATTTGACTTTCAATCAGGAAAGCAAATCTATCACTACTATTTTTTTTTCATATCGCATGGAAGCAAATGTATCAATCAAAACTACTATTTGTTTTTCATATTGCATGGAAGCAAATTTATCAATCAAAAAGCATCATCAATCGAGGCAAAATCAAAGTTCTTCATCTTCATATCAATCTTTCAATAGGGGTTTTCATCAAATCATCTTTATCGGTCAATGAATCAGATAGAAAATCAGTAAAAATTTCCAAAAATCATCTTTATCTGATTCATCACCCGAGGGGGCATATAGCATCGTTACTTTCAAAAATATGGGGCAAAATTCTTTGAAGCAATGCGTAAAACACATCACTTCAAAGAGGGGCAAAATGTACACATCTAAAAATGGTCACGGTCGATCGAATCTGTTAATTAATTAAATATGAATTATTTAATTAATATTCTTAATTAAATATGAATTATTATTTAATTAAATAAATAAAGTTTATTTAATTAATGCTATCTTCTTCTTAATTAATTAAATAGATTGTACAATTTATTTACATTAATTATCACAAGTTTAAATTCACAATTTAAATGATATTCTTCTCTCCACATTTAATTAAATACTTTCAATATTTAATTAAATCATTTTCTAAATTCCCACTTCTCTCACAAAAATTAAGTATTCTTAATATTTAATCAAAAGGCTTTTTCTTTTCTCACATAATTAAATATTTACAATATTTAATTACAGCCTTTTCATATTTCTCTCACACATAATTAAATATTTATTTATTTAATTACAAGAGACACCTCTCAATTGTCTCTTCATTTTTGTCTCTCAGAATTCCATCTCCTTTTCGAATTTTCGATCTCTCACTGTTCATTTCAACAGGTTTGAACTCGACCGTCGATCTTGGCTAATCAAATTCCTACCTTCAAAAATCTATAAATACAACCCTCTTATGAGTGGAAAAAAATCTCGAATCTCAGATTTTCATGTATAGTCACTATAGTCGCATTCGTAGCATTTCAATTTTCATAAAGCTTAATCTTGTAGCAATGCATATGCATTTTTATTAATCTCATTCTCTCAAGCTGTCATTCTACAAGCTGTTGTTTTAAACAAACTGAGAGCAAGCATCTTGAAACGAATCCTTGGAGATGGAGGACAATGGGACGAATTTGAAGGAGCTGCTTGTGTTTTAGAGTTTGCATTTGCTTTCTTTAATTTAATTTCTTCAATCTAATGTTTCATTGGTGTATTAGATTAGATTCAATTTGATTTGCACATTCTAACATACACAACAATCATTGTCAATTACAGCATGAGTAAAAACAACACAATATGAAAATATAAATTCAAAACATATCATATATATGATAGATAAACAATTTAATCCGATGTATAATCTTGGCGATTAATTCTATTATATTCCAACTTCCACAGGCGAGGTGTCATTCTTCATGGTTTTGATGTAGTCTCTTCTTTCCCATTGAAAAGATGGTTTTCAGTAGTTTGATACTTATGATTTATATGGAGGAAGTGTCTATACTCATAAAACACCTGCTTTCCTAAACTTGTTGAACAATGAGATTTCATCTTTGGACCACAAATTGGATATGCAAATTTTCCCTTTGTTTGAAGACCTGCAAATCATATATAATTGGATTAAATATGTCAATTTTTTATAATTATATATAATGAATAGATTATTTAAAAAACATGCATGATATCTACTTCATAAAATTAAATATTGTTAAAGTCATGCAGTCGAATGTTATAACATACTAGAAAAATGTGTTAGCCCTGGGGCATCATGAATTGTCCATACAAGCATTGCATGTAATTGAAATTGTCTTTGTTCTATTGGTCTAGATACGTCATACATAGTGACGCCATTCCATAACTTTAGTAACGCGTCGATAAGAGGCTCGATTTATACATTCATATCTTTAACTTGGTACTTACCTAGTTGAATGAACATAAACATTACATAATTATTATAACCATTTTACTGCAATATATATAAATTAATGTACATGACTATTAAATGAAAAAAATATAAGTCATTATGCAACAAACAAGACAAATGAGATGCTACTATGTTAAATCAAATTGATGTAAACAAATACCTGGAACAATCATCGCCAACATTATGTGCTCCCTCTTTATTGACATCCATGGAGGAATGTTATTGTTGATAAAAAAATAGGCCGCACTAAGTAAATATATCTCAACTCTTCAAATGGATTGATACCTTCCGTTGCCAATGAAAGCTTGAGATTATGAGGTTCTTCTTTAAAGTGTGGCTATTTTTCCTCAATGTCCCTAAATACAGAACCATTTGTAGGCATTCGAAGAATGTCATCTCCACTTCTATTTCATGCATGGTAATCCATAAATTGTGCTAAAATTTTGCACCTAAATAATTGTTGCATACATGGAATAATGGGAATATAACGAAGAACCTTGTGAGCCACCTTTTTTGTTAGTTGATTTGTTTGATATCTATTGATATGACATTTTGAGCATTCTATTGTAAATTCATGTTGTTTATGATATATAATATGATCATTGGGACATGCATATATTTCTTGATACTCCATTCTAATATCTTTCATAATGCCAGATAAATCTTGGTATGAGGGAGGTAAAATATTTGATGGTGGTAACAAAAATTCACCAATCAATCTACAACAAAAAATAATTTATTAGTATAAAGAATATTAATGGTACATATTTCATCCTTTATTTAATAGTGATGAACTAAAAACAATTAAAATAGATGAAAAAATATGACATATATGACATACCTTAACATCCGTGAGATTGCTATGTTGGATAAATCATTCATAACCTTCAAGTTCACCGGCAACAATACAACAAAGAAAAGAGTTATTTGGGAGCCTTCATAAAGGGACTCGTATGCCTTCTCATGTACAAGTAAATCATGAACATCATCAAAGTCATCTTGATCAACATGATTAGTTGTGCCACTAAATGTGTCATGGATCAATGTATTTGTACCATCATCTTCAACTATGTTTTTTGGCGCATGATCTTCTTCCATAGGATCATTAACTCCATCTTCGATATTCATAGCTCCATGTTCCTCCGCTTGCAAAACCACATTCTTTGGGTCGTGATAATCCATATCATGTGCCCTAGGGCGCCCCACCTTTATAATAATGACAAACACAAATAAACGATGATCATGATCAAGTTACAATGTTTCTCAGCTATTGTGATTAAAAGTCTTCTCGTCTTTAAGCCCTTGCAATTATTGCAAGGACAATAACATTCCCCATCACCCTTTCTTTTCAATCTAGCCCACAATCAATCAAGTGACTCTTCATTTTGTTTTGGACTAATATTATCTAACATGATTTTTCTTTAGCAAGCTTGAATATTTAGATCTTCAAAAAAGATCAAACTCACACTCCAACAATTTTTAATCATAGACAAAGTAACAAAATCTAATGATTATGATATTTTACACCAAAAAAAATCGGCATGCAACCACCCCTGCAAAAGAGAAGATAGTCTGAAGTTAATGACCCCAAAAAACACTTTAAAATACTAATTTCATAAATTATTAAATTTTGATTTTACTATGATTTCCAACTATTAGACTCTTAAAATCATAATATTGAACTTGCACAACAAAATCTGAAAATGAAATTCTGAAAATGCACAATTCTAAAAATGAAATCTGATGAGATGTTGCTTTAAAATATGATTTTCAAACCAGAAAGTACAAATCTGACTTCACAAATGAATTCTGGAAATAAAATAGTATGGCATAATAAAGAGTTTCATTTGAAGTGGACCATCCTATTATATGCCTTGGTAAAGTTAAAAGATCTATGAATTTTATCTACAATATAGTCTGCATAGTCATCAGTCTTATTCACATCCCTGCTTTGGATATCAATAGGCAACACCATTAGATGGTCTCCTTGAAAGTTCAATCCATTAAAGGAATAATGAAAGGGTCTTCCTTAATGATTACATCCATCTGAAAAATAATAGTGTATGGATAAATAAGGATTATATCATTTTGAAAGACTAAAATGATTGTTGAGACCGATCCTAACATACTTATGCTGAATACAATACATACAAATAATCTTGTATATACCTTCACTTCCACACTCTCAACAAAATTTTTTTGTAAGGACAACACTTCATTTGCCTAGTTTTGTAGGTTAAGCTAAATATTGTTCTCACAAGCAACTTCAAATGTCTCGTACACTTCCATCTACTTATGAAGCAAGCCTCTATCTAAATTGACTTCACCATTACAATAGTGCTTCAAAATATCATAGGGCCATCCTCTAGTTTTATATGTCAAATCTATTGCCATTTGTATTGAATTTTCTTCCATCCATGTAATTCATGTCTTTGGTTACAATGTTTATTCTAGAATCCATATACAACTTCCTCCCTCCTATTGACATAGAATTAGTATGGAATACTATCTTGAATTTTAAGATAAATATTAAAAATTGGCTAGAGCTTATATTTTGCAAAGGAGAATAAGCATAAACCATAACCTTATCAGCAATTGAAATAGATAAGGGGTCACTCTATTCCACACATATTCACATAGACAATGAACATGATATTTGGGGTTCCTACTCACTATTTTTCTATTTATTTATATAATAATAAGGTTACATTACAATATTTTTGTTCTCTTTTATCTACTCTAACTCCTATTTCCTTTGATACATACATTCAGTCATACTAGTATTGTGCATCCTATAAGAACATTATATCATGGTTGAATGAAAACAATGTTCAATGCCATGAGACCCAAATGATATGCATGCATTGGTCTTGAAATTCCATCAAACTAAGACTATTCATTGTTATATAGTATCAAAGTTTCATTGACACTATTGGTTAGTATGATTTCTCATGTGAATTGATTGAATATTGATAACCTATATATTAATAGGGTCCAATCATTATGTTTGACAGTGTATTGGCCAGTTTACTGTACAATGCTATTTGCAAAATAAAATATAGTAAAATATAAAAAAGTGATCTTTTCTATCTACTCCACTGTAAATAATAAAGACTGTAGAAATTTCCTTCCAATTTGAGTATTGGAAGTCTTTATTATTTATAGTGGAGTAGATATAAAAGATCAATGTTTTATATTTTAATATATTTTATTTTTCATTGTATTTGATCAACAAATATAGTTTGATGATGATTCTTTGACTAGTGCTACAATATTAGTATCTCGGGATATTATATATGTAGATATAAACTACATTTGTATGATGCTTAATGTTATACCCATGTCCACTAGTTATCACCATAAATTTTATTATTATGTATATGCAATATAGGGATACTATAGAGGTAAGGAGCAACAAGCAAAGAGAAAATATTTAAGGAAATGGACTTCAAAGAAAGGCATGATACTTTACTATGGATTCCCAAAAGGAGATCACAATCATGACTATTCAAATAAACAATGATTAGTCCATGTCATAACCATGAAAGGGGCATTTAAATTAATAATAAGGGTGATAGGGTAGTATGACAAACTTTAAAAGATACATAAAGAAAAGTAACTAAGCAGTCAAGAGGGATTTGAAAACATCATAAATCTTGTCAAGGGTTCATTTTCTTCATAGCAGTATCGTAAACTAATAAATATTTCCATCTCACAAAGTTTCAAAAGAGGACAACCTACAAGTGTATTAAGGAGTGCATGGACAATATCTCAAGGAGCTACCACAATTAATTTCTTCAAGTGTTACGCAAGGCCATTGAAATCAAATGAATACACTCATGCATAACCTAAAAGACAAAGGATAGTCAAGTTGCTAGAGGGTAGGTATCACAAAGGATATGGGATCACTTTCAACAGAGATGTGATGCACTTTTATGTTTTTTGCTTTATTTTTCTTAATAAGGTCAAATACTTTCTTTTAGTGTCTAAATCTACCACATAGATATTAAATATGTTTACTCTCAAATAAAGTTGAATTATATAAACAATAGTCAGATGCCTCCCTTAACTTAAAGGACAATCTAAAGTACTAAGGATCTTTATATCCTGTATAAGAGATTGCTTTTAACTAGTTAAAAACTTGAGAGGGTAAAACACAGGTTGCAAGGAAAGTTAAAAATTTGTCATAAGTAGCTCAATATAAAAGGAAAAAATTAAGCATGGAAAAGCATGAGTAGGTTGACCAACTTCACTAAAAGCACAAGTTATTTTTTATAACATCTTACCTAGATATTACTTGATAAGTTAAGGAGTGCTCTTTTCCACTCAGTTTCATATGGTGGCATATCTACACACAAATCACCAAATTGTCAAATAACTAAATAAATTTAATTAATTAATAAAGTTGTTACAACACGCCATTCATGTCAAAATCAACTCTTCTTACCACAAAAAAATTGGTTTCCAATTTGACAGGTTCATCTTTTGATTCCTATACCAACTTCTGCAAGAATTTGGCAGCTTATACTTCTACATGAGGAGAAAATTTCATCTTGTAAATTGTTCCAAAGTACAAAACAAATAGAAATCATATAATCTACATGATATTTATAGCTTTCTAGATGTTTGGCAGCATCCAAAAAGTTTAAGTGAACTGAGAAAAATAGAGAGGCCTTGACCTTCATTTTTTATTTTTTAGTCAAATTGGTTGCTTTCTTTCTTTCTTGTTCAAATAAAAAATAGATGCATTTGTATAGAGTCAAGATGAATTCAAAAACTTTAGGTAACAGATATACCATAACTACTTTTATAAGACACTGGCATCTAAGGTCTAAAATCTATTTATGAAACTTGGCAAAGGGAAAAATACATCTTTATGAAGTAGTCTTCAAAAATATCATAGTTAAATGGCTCTAACTATCCACTATCAAACATTCCCAGTTCTTTGTTCAACCCTCTAGGCCTGAATCTTGATAACTATTTCACTCTATAGCTATCCCTATGTCTTTAATATTATCTAGTTATAGCTCCCAAATCTATTGAAAATTGATCATTAGGGTTAAAATTGAAACCTTGCAAATATAATCTTTGTCCAAATCCATCAAGGATTTTCCATCATTTATAAATAATTCCCTTATAAAGAATTTGTGAAGTCAGGTTTAAAATCTGGAAATGAAATTCTGAAAATGCACAAGACTAAAAATGAAATCTAATGAGATGTTGCTTTAAAATATGATTTTCAAACATGGAAGTACAAATCTGACTGCACAAATGAATTCTGGAAAAAGACAATGACTACCCTCAACCTGGCGATATCTTCTTGAGTTTTTACTGAGTTTTCCCAAGAAAATCGTCGAGCAAAACACTGTCACAATAAATAGTCGAGCTCATTTTTATTTATGTCAGCCACAATTTAAATTTGCAAGTCCGTCAAAATTTTGGCAAAAAATCTTCGTCAAAACTTCGACGAAAAATAAGGTTCGTCAAAATTCACACGAACGTCGGGGATAAAATTTAAAAAAAATGAAAATTTCATACAAGTACCCAACAATACCTCTGATTATATAGATTTCGTCAAAAAAAATCGTCGGATTTTACAATCAAATGAGTTAGTGAAAGAAAATTCAGAAATTTTGGAAAAACTCAAGAAATTGCAAGGAAACAATGAAATTTTATTGCTTTTTTCTCAATGAACAAATTCTCCAACCATCCCTTTGAGTTCACAGGCCTATTTAAAGGTTTTCTCACCAAATTCAACAGTTACAGCTACTTTTCAAACCCAAATGACCATTGGGCTTCCTCTTTACAACCTTTTGGCATTCTTAATGATAACTTTCATAATTTGCAATATTTTACAACTTTCTCATTGTAATGCACAAAATGACACCAATGACTTCCTAATGACCCTAAAACATCATGTAGTGTGAGACAATGACATTTGTGTATTTAGACTTTAAATTTAAAATGTTAAACTTTACCATTGTTCTTGTCTTCAAAGTTGTTTAAACTATATAATATAACCATAATATAACTAAGAAATATATGATATAATTTAACCATTATTCATTATTTTTGATTGTGAACTATATAATATAACCATTATTTTTTATGCTATTGTACATTGATATTTAACCATTGCTCAAGATTAAATTTTTGAACAATTTAAACATGCACATGAGGAACAAATTATTTTGATTCTTAACTTCTATATATCAAATTACCCAATAATCAAGTGTATGTCCATATACAAAATTGGCATCAATGCCAACTCAAATTTTTTTTTACAAAATGTGGCATATGCCATCTCGATATCTATTCAAAATATACATGCCAAAATGTCTATCTCATCCTAAACTACTAGTGGATCATCAAAATGGAGCATCTTGATATCTATTCAAAATATACATGCCAAAATTTCTATCTCATCCTAAACTACTGATGGATCATCAAAATGGAGCATCTTTGAAGCACTCTTTGGCTCTGAAGGAAACTACACAAAAAAAATTCAAACCATAATTGAGATTAGTTATATTATATAATTTAAAATCGAATAATTAACATCAAAATCAATATACATTGAATTATAAATTGAACTCTAAAATTGAAATCTTGATTACCTCATATATATGTCTCTTCAAACCATCAGGAGTCCTAGAATGTACCCATCTCAAAGCACCAATCATATCAACTTTTGCAATGTCAATCTATATATATTTGAACAAAAACATAAAATTGATACAAGTTAGCATACAATTGTCGGTAATAGGAACATATTTACCAAACACAAAATAAAATAAACACATACCTCTTTAGACATCTCTTTTTCTTTATCTCATTCAGTTGTTTCGACAACTCCTCCTTGAGGTGTTTCAAAACCTAATCCTTCAAGTGTTCCAACACCTACTCCTTCAGGCGTTGTGACACTTGTCAACAAGGATGTGTAGCTCATAACTACTTGTACATATAAAAATGACAATTATATGAAACTACCAATCTATGTCAATGTATGTATAATCACTATAAGATCTTTAAAAACTTAATTCAACTGAATTTGAGTTCAATTACCTTTCACTTATCTACCATTGTGCCTCCCAAGTTTGGAGAGCGCTACACCTTGCTCGCTCTAGGTGTTTCCTACAAGAGGAAAATAAGATGAACATATAAGTTAATATATATGATTTCATTAATGACAATTCAAATTACAAGCAAGTATATAATAAAATAATGTAAACGAGTGAGTGTGAAAATATATACCACATGCATGTCGAGGCCAAATGAAATGGCCTTGAGGGTTCTATCAATAATTTGTCTAAGCTCCTCCTCGAACATCAACTATTAAATAGACCATGTAAATAAATATTAGTACTTGATACTATCTCTTATTAATATTCATTTAAAAAAAATTCAAGTTATGAATTTACAACTTAAATATTACCTGTGTAACTATTCCAACGTCCTCCTCTCTAGCAATAGAGGACTCTGCAAGGTGTGCTCCAATCTCCTATGTCTAATCTCCTATAACTTCCACATCATGGAGGTCATAATCAGATGTGTCCAAGGGATGCTCAGCGGGTTGTGCAAGAGGACCCAATCATATCTGGCGACACATAGTGCAATTATGTGGCACATAGTTATGTGGACTTAAGGAGGAGGATGAAGCAACACTCGATCCATTGCCAAAATCACCAGCATGTGGTTGAGCTACTAAAGCAGTATGGGAAACGAAAAGAACACTCAAAGAGTGAATAGCCTTATATTTTGTGGTTGCATCCTCAATAATATTTTGATGACCTATTGGAGGTGGCTAAGGAAGGGGAGGAGGGGGAAGATATGGGCCTTGGACTACTCTAACTACCCCTAGTCTATCCTAGGGCATACCTCCATCTATGCCCTGGAAGGGTTTAATGTCAAAGTATTTGAAATGATGCCCTAACACAAACTCGGCGTATAATTTTTTAATAAAGTGAAATGGTACATCACTATTGTTGCTGGGTGGTTTATCAAAAACCATGCACCAACGATCCCAAAAGTTATCTGCAATGTCCTTATTTGTGCACCATTTTATAGAAAGTGTAGACATCTAAATTGACCACTTATATTTGATCAAATTTACTTTTTTCGTCTAAATAGCCTTTTATCCATATTAGTTAAATAATATTACTATTATTTAGTTAATCCCCCTAAAGTATTCTAAATCCCTAAGTTATTTAGTTAAATAATTAAATACCTTACCCCATTATCCCTTTCTTCCAAGGAATTAAATAAACAACCCACTTATTTAATTCTCTTTATGTCTCATCCACAATTAATCCTAATTCATCTCCTAATCCCATCATTAGGGATGTGACACATCCCTAATCCATGATTAGGATGTGTCACATCCTCCAACTTTTGCAAGTTGGCTCCTAGTCATCATTAACCACCTAACTTTCTTCTAATCCCCCAACCTTAATCATAATCACTTACCTTTTTTGGCATGTCCTTAAGTCAACCTTTCATGGTACTTACCTTATCAAGTATTGACCTCTTCTTCATATCCTTTCTAATGAAATTTTAAATTTCATTTATTCCCCCCATGCATTTCTCTTCATCATGGGCTCTCATATGTCACATCAAGTACATGGGACAAGGAGCTCCTTTAGGAGGACCTTGTCTTATCCATTGGATTCTCTCAACCATGTGAATTAAAAATTCACTTTTATTTCTCCAACACCTTCTCCATTCCCCATGGTGATAAAGGTGGACTTTCTAAAAGTCCTCACTTTTCACATTCAGTCCCATATAGGGATAAGGAATGTCTTTTTGGGGAAATCCTCTTCAGTTCAAGTACCTTGGGACCACATGGCCTTTTCTATGTCACCTTATTCTTTTTCCATCTCACCCTCCACATGGCAAGATGCGAGGGATTGTGAGTCCTCAAATCACCACATACCTTCATCTTGTCCATGGTGGATCAATCTCAACTATCCATTTTTCTTTAAATGGAGAGTCTTGGCCTCAAGTTAAAGGTTAAGGATTTTGAAGCCATTATTGCATACAAGCTATTATTCCAACATTCAAGTCACTCAAGCCATTTTGAATTCTTTCATTTAAGACATATTAGTCATTTAGTATCTCACCTACCATCTTCCATCATTCAACTACCTCCATTATTGCAAGCATATTGTCATCAAGGAGCATACATCAAAAGCATCTTCAAGGGCCAACCAGTTCAACAAACTAAGCAAGAAAAATTTATAACACTTGTTTTTGTTTTTCTTGTTTTTTGTTTAGTTTCAACTAGGCCTAATCATTGAGGTGTTGTGTTTTCTTTGTCTTGCATTCGTTACATTTTGCATTCTAGACTAGGGGATTTTCACTGCACACATTTATGGCACGCCAGGTGGGACCCACGTCATGGCTGTATCCTTTCACATTTTTTATTTTTTTAAGTCTTGTTGGTTCAGGAACAAAGAGGCAGTTGTGCCCAACACGCAGAGGCGAATTTATGCCCAAAGGGGCGACCTCATCCACAAACAGGCGACCCCGCCCTGCACTCTGATTTTCTATTTTTGGTTTTTTTAATTTTCTAACTATTTTTGTAGGTTCTGACACGGATGGGCAACCCCGCCCATGAAGGGGTGACCCCACCCACAAAAAGGTGAACCCGCCCACAAAGGGGTGACCCCCGCCCTACACTCTAATTTTCTATTTTTAGTTTTTTATATTTTCTGACTGTTTTTGCAATTTCTGGACTGAACAGGCAACCACGCCCACAGAGGGGCCACCCCGCCCATGAATAGGCAACCTCGCCCACAAAGGGGCGACCCCACCTAACATTTTTTTCTTTGTTTATTGGTTTTCTATTTCTAACTATTTATGTAGATTCTAGACCAAACAGGTGACCCCACCCACAAAGGGGCAACCCCGCCCTAAGATCCGGTTGTGCGCAAAACACAGCGACAGCCCCACCTAGAACAAAGTAAAAACATGTAAACAGACAGTCAGTTTTTCATTTTAGAAACCCGAATTAGGTTATTTTTCATTATTTCTGACCTGCTAATATCTATTTGTTGGTGAGTGTGTTATTTACTAATGTTTGTGTAGCTCGATTGTTGAAGACAACGAAAAAACAAACTACTAACACTTTTGTTGTAGATGAAGAAAAGTTGTTTTCCCTAGTTAGTTACTTGTTATTTTCATTTTTAACTAGGAGCATAGACTTTATTAAGAGGGGTCAAAGAACTTATTTTTCATGCTTTTAAGTGGGCTATTGACGTATCCAATCCCCTTTCGCCATTTGGTGATCCTTGGTGAAGAGAAATTGTAGTCCACTTAAGTCATTTTCACCCTTTTTATTTTTCTTAGCGGGACCTACTTGGGGATTTCATCACCTCAAGGGGCGATCTCAGCCACATGTTACCTATGGGATATATAAAGGGGGGAGAGCAAAATTTGTACCTCAATCTAGTCACGCTGTGTCTTGCAAAGCATCAAAGCTAGGGTGATACTTAGATAAGACGTGAAGATTTGGTCTGAGCTCCCAGTCTCTCACTGGAAGTTCCTGACTCGCGCTTGTGATAGGCTAGTGTTCACGGTTACAGTGCCCCACGCATCGTGCATATATCGGGGACTCACTTAGAAGTCTTGTTAAGCCTAGATAGAATACTGTGTTGACCATACCCTTAACACTAATCTTAGGCTTATGTTGTTTGAATTTTCTTCTTGTGCAAAATCAATGTTTATCAGTCAGTTTTAGACTTTTGCTTGTCATTTTTATCCTTTTCCATAGCTATTTTTTCCTCAATTAAGTTCAGACCAACACTCAAAGGTGACCCTACCCTCCAAAGGAGCGACCCTACCCTCAAAAAGGTGACCTTTTCCTCAAAGGAGCAACCTTGCCCTTCCTGTTTCAACTATTTTTCACCTAGACCAAGTCAAATTTAACCTTTTTCCTGGAACAGACAACTTTTCCCTCAAAGGGGCGACCCCGCCCTCAAACAGTCGACCCTACCCTTAAAGGGGTGACCTTTCCCTTCATATTTCAGTTGCTTTTCACCTTGCCCAAGTCAAATTTGAGCATTTTTCCCTAAACAGGTGACCCTACCCTCCAAAGGGGTGACCCCGCCCTCAAAGGGGAGGCCTTGCCCTCTTGACAACCATTTTCAGCTTTTGTTTCTAGTCATTATCCCATTTCGGATACTCATTTTTTGGTTTTGAGTGTTGTTCCCTCATTTCTTTTATTCGTTTAACCATTTTGACTATCTGTCCACCCATTTCGGGTATCTACTTGCCCATTTCAAGCATTGTTCCTTCATTCTGAGTATTCGTTTTCTTGTTTCAAGTATCTATTCGCCCATTATGAATATTCGTTCACCCATTCTGAGTATTCATTCACCCATTTCGGGTATCTATTTTCCCGTTCTGATAGTCGTTCTCTCATTCTGAGCATTTGTTTTCCTATTCCGAGTGTCCGTTCATCCATTTCAAGTATCCGTTCACCTGTTCTATGCACCCGTTTTCCCATCTTTTAAGCCCGTTCACCCCATTTATCAATATCACTTGATTGTTTTATGCATTAAGTCGAGACCAGAAACTATTTGGGTGGCCCTACCCAAGTTTGGGCAACCTTGCCTTGCCATAACAAGTGACCCTGCCCTAACAGGCGACCCTACCTTGACAGGCGACCTTTCCTTGCCAAAACAGGCCACCATACCCTGACAGGAAACCTTGCCTTACCAAAACAGGCGACCCTTCCCTGACAAGTGATCTTTCCCTAGCAGATAGGTGACCTAGTCCCGAACAAATGAGTGAATCTATCTTTTCTTCTTCATCTATGGCCCCATTCAGGTCCATTTCGGTGTCCGTTCAGCTACCTTATTTCTTGTTCGTCACATTCAAAGAGTCAATCCTTCATACCACAATTAGCCTACATCTTTTTCAGTCCAAAATCATCATCCAATCATTCCTCCTCATCCTATCCATCCTCAAACCATCCAGTTTTCAAAAAAAAAAAAATCTAGGAATTTATTTACCCTAACTTGTTGGGGTCATAACTTTCTACTCGATGCTCATAATTCAAAACCGTTTACACCGTTAGAAAGGTCTCCAAGAGTACTAATTCAATCCCTTAAATAGTGCACCTTCAATGGTCCAATTTTAGGGACTAACACAAGTTTCAACCCCAGATTCTGCTCCAAAGACCTCTTAAAACACGATTTACTATGACATAGAAAAAATTTTAAAAAATTAAAAATTTTAATTTTTGGTTTTTCTCAATTTTGTCACCCCTAGACTATTTTGGATCATAATTTGAGCTTTAATCTATTCCTAATCTAAGATCCAATCCAATTCTAATCTAATTTTTAATCCCATCATCCTAATCTAAGCTTTAATCTAATCTGAAACTAAGCTTTTATCCAATTCCAATCTGAGCTTAACCTGAATCTCGATTTGGGCTTTTGGTCCATCCATATCCAAGATCTTCTGATATCTAAATAGATCTTAATAAATATTCCCTCATCTTCTTCCAATTTTTCCTCCATCATCCATTATTTCTTTCTAATCATCTATTCATATCTTTCCCATCTGTATCTGTTTATCTAATGTCACGAATCCTTATCCTCCTCCCACACAAGCAATAATATTAGTCAAGGGGAATCCTAACTACGTTGATGATTATAACAAAATTCTTGTTGATCAAGAAGACTGTAATATAGATCCCCTTGATGATATCATTGCTAGCAATTTTTCTCCAATCGCCACCCAAAGTCCAACCACTCCTTCAAACTATCCCCCCATGTCTTCATCTGCATCTAATAATAGTCCTTATGCTACCCTTAACAAGGGATATCCAACATCCTCACCATCAACATATTCATCATGTCCTCCCTCTTAAAATCTATCCTATCCAACATCCACATCCTCCTATAATAATCCACCATCCCCATACTCATATCCTTATCATCATCAACCATCACAATATCCCTACCTTAATCCCACATCCACATCCTCCTATACAAATCAATCCTTGTCCTCTTATCATAATCCACCCTCCCAATATTCCTCCCATCCTAATCCAACCTTCACATCCCCCAATCCTAATCCAGCATCCGCATCCTCCTATCCTAATCCACCATCCCAATATTTCTACTACAATCCACCATCCCAATCTTCCCATCCTAATCCTCCATCCATGTCTTCGTATGTGAATCTACCACCCATTTTCTCTTGTCCTAATTCGTCCTCCCAATTTTCCTACGTTCATCCCTCATCCTAATTCTCCTATCCTAATCCAATGTCCACATTTTCCTACATTCCTCCACCATCCCAATCTTTCCATCCTAATCCATCATCCACATCTTCCCACTATTATCGACCAACTCAATATTCCCAACCTAATCCAACATCTGCATCCTCCTATCATAATTCATCATTTTCATCCTCTTGCATCACTCCCCCCTTCACCGCATTATATCTTAATCCTCCCTCTAATCCAAATCCACCAATCCCTAATCCTAGTCTTCTCACCACTCCTATTCCTCCATCCAATCCCATCCACTCATCTAATCCTACTCCACCAATCCCTAATCCTATTCCTCCAACCACTCCTAGTCCCCCATCCAATCCCATCCACTCATCTAATCCTAATCCACCAATCCCTAATCCTAGTCTTCCAACCATCCCTAATCCTCCATCCATTCCCATCACCCCACCTAATCCTAAATCCCTTCCAAATGTTATCCAAGGACTCATGACAAAAGAGACAACCCCAAATCCACATCTTGATGTTGTGAAACAATTCCCTCCCACTCTATCATGTACAATCACTAGTGATGAGGCCCTCCTTCATCCTACACCTATCACTACCATTACGATTCCTAACACCATCCAAACAATTGAGCTCATCACACCCATTAAGTCTATTGAATCCCAGTCTTCTACTGCTAGATCCACCCAATCCACTAGAGACATCCAATCCAATCCTCCTATTCCTAATATTACCAAACTTCAATCCCATGACCTTCATGAATCCTCCATCCTCCTGTCTCCCCACCTAAAGAGTCCCTTCAACACTCCTTCGTCATCATGCCTCCCACACACAATGAGCCATTCCAAGGGCTTGATCCAAATAATACAATCATATCCCCTCCTCTAAATCCCAATCCTACCACCCCATTCACTCCATCCCAAGATCATAGTCCTCCATCCATCCCATATAACGATTCCTTTCCTCAGCCAAATCCTGATCCTACCATCCTATCTACTCCATCTCAAGATCACACTAGCTCATCCACTCCATACCATAATTCCCTTTGCACTCAAGATACAATCACTTCATCTCATGAGCCCTTATCACCCACTACCACAAATCCAGATCCTGTCATACCACCTAATCCCTCTCTCAATCCCTTATCACCTCCTCCTAAAAATAAGGATGTTGCTATCCTTTCATCTCCATCACACCATGCTCCATCACCATCTAGCCCTACCATCGCAACACCACTTTTATATCACCTTGCTTACATTACACTCATCTATGGTGGTCTCCTTGCAAAAGAAAAGCAAAGCATATGCAGCCCCCATCTTCCACCACCTACTAATGGACTCACATCATGCTTTCAAAAGAAAAAGCATCCTACCATAGATCACATGCTTGAGAAGATGAACTATCAAGGAAAATGTTTAGGCCTTCATGAGAAAGGTACTTAGATCCCATCCAAGTCAAAGAACATCCAAGCACACAAGGTCTTGGATATATCTCCCAAGGATCACAATCCAAAAATGTTGGTACAACCTCCATGCATCCTAAACAATCCTCTTCTAAAGGAATGAGAGTCACTTCCCATTGTTCCACCGAATCATTTTTTGCCATCCCCCCTCCTCCGTCATATTACCTCAAAACAACCATCCATCTTCCTCCTTCATCTTTTAAATCCATTTTGGGTCCTTATATCCCTCCACAAAACTTCACACATCCTCCATAAACACAGTATACTTTGGGTCCTTATATCCCAAAATCACCTCCTCCATCTTATCCTATTTATCCTCTCATCCATCCATCACCTATCCCTAGCACGCATCACACGAATCCTAAATTCATAACTCCTAATCAAGATCAACAAAGGCACCCCTCCATGCATGCTATCTCACATCCCCCATCCACACATCATCATCAAAATCCTACCTCTATCACTCCATCCACATCTCCTCCACATCATCCATCTCCTCATACCCATCCCATTGCTACTAAAAGCACTTTGGATGCCAAAGTAAAAATGCATACATCCAAACATCCACATGAATCTAAATCTCCTCATGTCCCCTTCAAAAGACATGTTGATGAAAAGAGAAATCAAATCCAAAATCCCAATCAATCCCAAAGGCCACAAAGGCCCACCAAAGCAAAAATTAAAACCATGTGGATTCCTAAGAAAAAACAGGCCATGCCTTCAAACGAGAAATCCCTAAAGACATCCAAAGTTGCTAATGCCAAAGCTAAGAATTTGCATCCTCCATCTCCTAAGTCTGTTTTGGGTCCTTATGTCCCAAATTTCACTATATCTAGTCCTCCATCATCTCCACACTCTCCATCCATTCATTCACCTATCTTCTCACATCCACCATCACATGTTCCAATGTTGTTCTTGAACATATTTCCCCATCACACATCCACTCCATCATTCCATCCATACACTTTCCAGCATCCCATCCATTATCCCACATATATACCCCATCAAATCTCTTTGATCCATCCCCTTGCATAATCCATCCATTCTAATAAGGTTGTACCAACATTTCATCGTTGCTTCAAACATGGGCTCTTATTACCTCATATATAACTTTATGTTTGAGTCCTGAATCCATCCCCTTTATCACATATCTTCCAAATTCACATATTCATATCCCTATCTTTATCCATCTTCACCCATATCCTAGTCCAAAAAGTTCGAAAATTTTTAAAAAAAAAGAGAAAAGAGAAAAAGTCAAAAATAAAAATAAAAATAGTAAAGAGAAATAATTCGTCCAATGGTGAAAACTTGGCAAACAAGCACCTTGAATAGGTACCATGATGAAAACCTGGTAAACAGGCATCATGCATAAATCCCCCATCCAATCTACTTCCACAATTGGTGGTATCTTACACCTATGCATCCCTTCCCTCCATCTCCTACATCCACCTATCTTCCACATCCTACCCATCATATCCCATTTGTATCTAATCCCTTCATATTCCTTGTGATCTTGACCTAGATAGGGGCACATATATATATGCATGCTTTGGAAACCTCTTGGCATATATTCCCCTCATCCATACACTATCATATTATTTATCCTCCCCATCTACTTTTTTGATCCATGCATATCATCTACATCCATCTACCTTCATCATCCATCCACCATGCCAACACCCATATCCCTTCCTTACCCATATCTCCTATCTATGTCCATCTCACTCCTTTATCCATCCATCCTGCTATGCCTCTTGCCTCATCACACATGACACATCTAGAGTGGGGGCATCTCCTTATTTCTGATAGAGTCCTTGGAGACATCGTCCATTTATCCATCCAATAATCCCTTCAATCTAAAAAATCCTTACCTTCCTATACTCTCATCCACTGTTCCTTTTCCATCCTTTCATCCTTATCTCCCCATCCATCTATCTGAACATCTCATTCATCTCCCTGTCCTTATCTTCCTATCCATCTTTCCAAATCTTATTCCCTCTATCCACCTATCCTAGCATCTATCTATCTCTCAATTTTTATCCATCCATCTATTTACCTCTATTTTCCTTCCATCTCATAATCCCTTGTCATTGGTATCTAGCTATAGACTACCCCCATGCAATCCAATTCCATTCTATCTCACTCTCATCACTCCTATTTATTTCCTTTCTCTTCCTAATATCTTATCATTTTTTGTCTCTCATCTATCCATCGTCTCATCCTCCCACTTCATCTTTTGATGATTTGGATAACTATCCCATCCTTGAGCTTCATCTTATGTGTATCAACCATCCTATCTGAACGACCTATCCTGGCTCATCATATCAGCTCCATCTATGTATCTCTTTATCATGGTCCTCTCATCATTCCCTATCTGTTGTTTATCCTACCTTTCCATCTTTATCGAACTATGTTGCCCCTACGCTTTCACATAGGCAAGGTCGATCATTTGATTTACCCATGGGGTTATGTCTTTTGTCTATCTTGTCATCTTCCATCATCTTTCTTTGGCCTTGTGTCAAACTATGTTTCCCCTGTGCTTTCATGTAGGCAAGTTCAATCATTTAATTCACCCCCAGGGCACTTTTTCATCCAATCTACACCATCCATCATGGTCTCCATTGTCCTCTTTCTGCTTTTATCCATGACCTTATTTCAAACTATGAGGGCTCTGCTCTTTCACATAGGCAAGGTTGATCTTTGCTCAACCCCCGAGCCCCTAGGTCTTTAGGGTGTGTCAATCTTGTGTCTTGTGTCAATCTCATGTCATGTGTTGTGTTTTCAAGTATGTCCTTATCTAGTTGATTCTTCACAAATGGGATCCATTCATATCACGAGATTTAATTGGTTTTAGAATCTCCTATGTCATTATCGCTATTTTAGTTTAGTATCCATCTTTGATATCAATAGGATGTATCATTCCTAACATACCTCATCAACCCCATCCATCCTCTTGATCTTATGGGAAAGGAGCTTTTGCAATTGATTACAATCTTTTGATGATTTTGGCTTCTATTTATCATTTGAGCTCCCTATCATTACTTGTCAAGTCTGCCATGATCTATTATATTATGGTGAGTTTTGACCGGTTAACATAGGGGCATATCTTGATCTTTGTTTGTTGTTTTCTTCTTGGTTGTCCCATGTAGTACCCACCAAGACCCCTGAGATCTTGTGTTACATTGGGGTATCCTCTTGTGCTTGTGGTTATCCCAATACCTAGCCTAACCAAATTCATCACGACTTTGGGGTGTTGGGATAGCCTTCTTTTTCATTGTGTTTTTTTATGCATTAGAAACTAATCCACCTTGGTCTACATACCATGGTACCTAGTGTCTTATTCTATAGAAAAATTCAGTGCTCCAAAAATGGAAAACTGCATTAGGCTTGCATTTCATTTTCTCATCCATTGCATTGCATCTTTACCTACAACATATTCATTCATTTTAAACATCTCACATCTCCATCCAATCCTAATCCATTCAATATAGCACAAATCATCTAATCACATATTTGGTCTTGTTCTAAGTCCTACTACAAGCCTTGATCCAATCATCATCGTCATCATCAGGATGTATCTTTCCCTATCCTTTTGTGTTGTTTTGGGATGTATCCTTCCCTCGCCAGCAACACTATCATCATCATTCGTAGGATATATCCTCCCCTATCCTTATTTTTTTCTAGGATATATCGTTCCCTCATCAACAACACTCCATCCATCATCACTCCATTTTGGCTTGTAGCTTGACTAAGGCACCATCACCTTTGTCCTTAAAATTTATTTGTGATTACCTTTATCTCTTCATATTATCATCATCTATCATCCATCATTTTGCATCATATTCCCCATCTACCCTTGCCTCATCTCCTCCATTTAAAGAGAACATATGTTTTCTCTTAAACACGCATGTCCTCTTGAGGGGGCATCCTCAATCCTTAATCTTCATCTCCACTCTCATCATATTTCCTCCTAGACACTCCTCGAATGACTAGGGCATCCTTCTTAATTTAACCATCTTCTTCTAGGTGCTTGTTGATGGTGTTTTTATGCACTTTACAACACAGATAATACGTAGGTGCATTACCTCTCTTGATAGACAATCTTCCACAATCAAATTCCAGAACACTATCCCAAGGTCTCTTGAATGTCAGGTCTTGACAGTGCTTGGAATATTTCAGTTGTTTATGTGATTTGCTGGAATCACAAGGTGGACTTACGGATAAGTTACAAAGCGGGGAAGTTGGATCTACAAATGGAGTTCTTAAGATGGGAAAGTTGCTGAGTGTTTGCTCCAGGTTCAAATAGCAGTCTGGAACTCCATTTCAACATCGGATTTGGCTTTACAATATGCAATGAACCTTGTCTAAGGTTATTTATTAAAAGAAAGGAAAAAGGGCAGGGAAGAGAAAAGGTTCCTGGATCTGAAACTATGAATGAACAGTGATCATGGAGGTTGCTACAGTAGACAAACTCCCTAAACTGGGTTTTTCTTGGCCAAGAGGATCCTACAGTTACACAAAACCAATGCAATCTTCTAAGGACTGCAGATTTTTAGTTTGCATACACACATCATGAACATGCAAGTGAACTAAGTTGTAGCAATTAAATAAACAAGCCCAGGCTAACTTTGCACAACAACTTGCCATCAACAAGTGCCAAAAGTATGGGCTGAAAATTCATCAAATACTGTAACAACAATCACCATTACCACTTCCATTCAATAAACTACAACTAAAACTAACTTGGAAGGTAGAACCATGCACACATAATGAACAAACTCAAAAGGTAACACCCATACATCATGCAATGCTACTTTCTATTGCTACAGAATATTTTTACAACAGCTCTCCAACAACTACAAATGAGGGGGAGACCCCTATTTATTGTTTTCCAAAGCCCAAATGAATGGCTAGGATTGATTTACATTGTGTGGCTCAGATTCAATTATATTAGGGCTTCACCTACCCCACAATATTCAGTAATTTAAAATACATCTTTGTCTTTTCCCTATTATGTCCTGTAGTGGTCAGTCACTGTAGCAGTTTTGTCTTCTAGCTGATTTCCCTTTTACTGTAGCTGAAACTGCCTAAAAGATGCCTTCTTCCTAATGGAATTGTAGCATTATTCATTGGATCAAATGGTTCTATCGACGGACCCATGGTAAGCTTCTTGAAACCAGAAATGAGAGGCCGAAATGTTGTTCTGGAAATGTTGTTTTGAAACAGCCGCTGTGGGGAAGCCATTGCAGGGAAGCCGCTGCAGGGAAGCCATTGAAGGGAAGCCGCTGCAGGAAAGTTGTTGAAGGGAAGCCGCTGCAGGAAAGCCATTGCGGGGAAGCCCTTGCAGGGAAGCCACTACGGGGAAGCCATTGTGGGGAAGCCGCTGCAGGGAAGTCACTACAAGAAAGCCGCTGCTGGGAAGCCGTTGAAGGGAAGCCGCTGCAGTAAAGTCATTGAAGGGAAGCCGCTGCAGGAAAGTCGTTGAAGAGAAGCCGTTGTAGGAAAGCCATTTTGGGGAAGCTGCTACAGGGAAGCTGCTGCAGGGAAGCCGCTGCAAGAAAGTCGATGCGAGGAAGCCGTTGAAGGGAAGCCGCTGCATGAAAGTCGTTTTGGATTTTTCAAAACTTCCTGAAACTTAATGAAATCTTGTCAGTTCACTTAGGCACCACGAAAACATCTAAAATCCATAGAAAATCTATCCCCAAAGTCAAAGAATGAAGGAAAAAGCGAATCGAGCAAGCGAGCGGGGGCAAAGCCCGAAAAACCCAAGACTTAGCCATTTTTTATTTAGGGGGAAAAATATGGTCAACAAAAAATGAGACTTTGAAGGGCATGTTGACCAACTAGGACAGCAAAATGAGGGGCATGCAAAATGAGACGGGAGCAAAGAAGCCCGTCGGGAGCGAAAAAAGAGGGTCCCTGCCTACGGCAGGGCGTGTGTACAAAATATGCACAACAAATCGCGACTCACTGGGGGAAATGCTCTAGAGCATTTCGATGACAAATTGGAATCATGAACCCAAAATCTCTAGTTTCGACCTTCATGCTAGGGAAAACAAGCTAGACACTCAACCAAAGGATCAAAACCACTAGTTAACCCAACCTTCAGTATGCTGAAAATCCAAGTGTGTGCAATTGCGTTAATTCCCATCTTTCAGTTGCTGCAAGAACTCAAGCTCCATCAAGTTAAGCTACGTAGTTTATTCTAACTCCAAAAGCATCCGGGACATTGCCTCGCTACCAGTCAGGCGTCCATAGCCCCAACGAGGTTGTCACTATGATTCTCCCGAACATTGCTCTACTGTCGGCTGGGTGTCCATAGCCCCGGTAGAGTTATTCGTATACCCCTGAAAAGTTGAATTTCTCTTCTTTTGATTTTCAATATTTTTTTTTCTTTTGTTTCCATTTCTCTTTTCAGTTCTTTTATTTCAATCTACAAGCAATGAAGCTCGCACTCAGGGCTAAGAATCACAATGGCGTTGGAGCAGAATTTTAGATTTTTCACTTAACTAGACTTCACAAAGGGCCTACAATGACCGTCAGATTCTTAAAATTTGTGAGAGATATAAGATTCCATAGTACTTCATAATCAGACCAATCAACGACTTATCCACTTTGAATCAAACATCTAGATCACTTGATACTAACAGAAGATCCTCACTAGCCACTCTAAAAACTTGATTAGAGTTTGATAAAGAAATACATAGAACAGCCCCAGAAAATAAGAATGATTGTTGTGCGCACGGATGCACCCAACCAAAAATAGAGGGACCCCAAGCAAAGCAGCAGCGAAGCGAGAGCAAACAAAAGAAAATGAAAAGCAAACACCAAAACAAGATAGCGAAAGAAAATAACTAAAGAAAACACCCCAAAGCAAGCAACCTACAACAAACCAACTAACCTAAGGAAAGTAGGAAAATAGAGTATTTACAGGAAACCTACACTACTCAAAACGAGTTATGTACAAAGATATTTACAAAGAACTATGTTCGAGTAAGGTGAACTGACACTCGTACTCATTAGATTTCGCAATGCGTGCACAAGAAGACGGGCAATCATTATAGTTCTCAACCATGCAGATTTATCCTTATATTCAGAGGGCTTAAATTCAATATGACAATTCAAATTCTACCCCAACATCATGAAGAATCAACAATTGAGGAGGCTCATTAAACCCATGATTAATCCATAGTAATGTTCATTTTCTCTCATTCCCATAGTCAAAATGATAAGTGCAGCTATGAAAATTAACAGGAGAAAGGAAGGATAGAACCTAGACTTCATCACATGGAGGTGGCAGCATTTGACAATCAAGAGCAAGCACTGCACCGTCAGTCTTTGCATCAGCAACCTCAGGTGGGCATGATGGAGGGTGCAGCATCTCAGGAATCAAGTCTGCATAAGGCAAGGAGAACGGGGCAGCAAACACTTCTTCCATGTCTTGTGTGGGATCAGCAATCCCCCTTGGCAGTTCTTCAAAAAGAAGTACTTCATCTCGTTGATCTTCTGCAAATCGAGCATCCACATGATTGATGTCCTCAAAAGGAAACACGTTGTCCCATCTCCTTTCCCAAGTGTTGACCTTATCTTCATGATTCTCATTGTCATGGGATGATGACATGTGCAAATTTGTCCTATTGCAGCTATCTAAATATGGAGGATCAACAACGATCATGGCGGAAGGACTCCAAGTTGCATCTCGTAGTCGACCGGGTGCTTCATCTTTATTGGTAGCTATCTCAGCACCCCCGCCTTTGTCTTCTTCTCTTTCTTGTTCATGCATTTCATCATGACGCTCACTCATTTCCCCTTGTTCACTATCACTGTAAATGGAAAAGGAACCCCTCTCCCAATCCGAAAACTCTAGTGCATCAACATTCGGAGGCTCATGGAGTATGTCTCCATCGCTACTATCTTCTGGGATGTGCTCTTCCTCGGCATGAGAATACCTCCACAACACATCTCCCAATGGAAAGAAGTCATCAATTGATGGCACCTCATCAAGGGGACCAAAATCCACCATGCAATCTCCCTCCAAGGCTTCGCCATGAAGCCCATTGTCCATGGTGCACAAATGTTCTTCAAGAGGAAGAAATTCTTGATGACTGGTGGACAACATTCGAGTTTGATCTACTTGATCACTCAAAAGCTCGAGATTGTATTGTTGTACTCCTTCTATTACTATCCCAACATCCTCTTGAGGACTGCCTTCAGCTGAGTTGTCACTTGGCTCAGGCTCTTGGTCCTCATGTTCCATCTGGGCAGCAAGTAGAGGATGTGGTGTACTCAGTTGCCTCGATTGTTCTCTGACTTGCTTCATGGCTTCTTGGCACAGTCTGCATGTGAACTCAGAGTGGGATGAATCATGGAGCCTGCACCAATTTGGTAGCAACAATACCTCCAAATCCACCTGACATTTTAGCTCTGACCAATCCTTTGCTAATCTAGAGACGAGTTGGTCATATCTTTCCACTACTAGGTCCTCATCATCACTTTCTATTGTCCCAAGGCTATCAACCTCTTCCTCTTGTTGATTTTCAGCATCTTCATTGGCTGCCCCAACATACACTGCTGCAAACTTGATTGACTCATCCTCAACTGCCAATGGCTCCTCTTCTGGAGTGGAGGACTGCTCTTTGTTGATAGAGGAAAGGATTTCTAACTCTCTTATGGTTGAACTTTCATCAAAGCTTTCTGCTGTCCCAAGGAAATCAGCTTCTTCCTTCTCATTTTTAGCTTCAACATTTGTTGTCCCAACATCTATTTCTATGGAGCTTCTTGGTCTATCTACAATGTGTTGTCCTCCAGATGCTGGTAGTTTTTTTGCCTCATGGGATGACTCATTCTCCTTGCCAGTTGGCTGCTCCAACCTGCTCAATTTTCCTTTGACTTGGGTGATGATGCTTGCACACGACAAACAAGTAAATTCAGAATGTGGTGCATTGTGAAATCTGCACCAACTTGACATTAGTGCTTCCTCCAATATTGGTCTATCTTTGCTGTCCAAACACTCTTGGATCAGCTCTTCAAATGCCTTGGCCGCCATGGTTGTCAATTCTTCCTCCAGGTCTGCAAGGGCTAAAGGCTGATATATTTCTCAAAAGGGAATCTCTCCTTGCAAGACTCTTTCAATTCTGCTCAAGAAGGTTAGACACTTCAATTCATTGTGCCTGCAAGTGCAATGGATCCTACACTTATCTTCCAATGCAAACTGCTGCAATGGTCTCTTCAATCTCCTATTTAAATCTGCATGTAGCTAAGCGATGTTGATTTGTACATGCTGTTCCATTTCAACTCAGCTTCTTTTTGCCTACAAAATTTTTTGATTTTATGTTTCAGCATTAAAAAAGATCACTCTATCTCATATTTCTTCTTTGAAAGTTCTCTTTTCAACTTCCAACATCCAGCTTTGTAGCCTCAACATGTCTCTAGTGCCAGTTCTGTTGATGGTGTTTTTATGCACTTTACAACACAGGTAATACGTAGGTGCATTACCTCTCTTGAAAGACAATCTTCCACAATCAAATTCCAGAACACTATCCCAAGGTCTCTCGGATGTCAGGTCTTGATAGTGCTTGGAATATTTCAGTTGTTTATGTGATTTTCTGGAATCACAAGGTGGACTTACGGATGAGTTACAAAGCGGGGAAATTGGATCTGCAAATGGAGTTCTTAAGATGGGAAAGTTGCTGAGTGTTTGCTGCAGGTTCAAATAGCAGTCTGGAACTCCATTTCAACATCAGATTTGGCTTTACAATATGCAATGAACCTTGTCTAAGGTTATTTATTAAAAGAAAGGAAAAAGGGCAGGGAAGAGAAAAGGTTCCTGGATCTGAAACTACGAATGAACAGTGATCATGGAGGTTGCTATAGTAGACAAACTCCCTAAACTAGGTTTTTCTTGGCCAAGAGGATCCTACAGTTACACAAAACCAGTGCAATCTTCTAAGGACTGCAGATTTTCAGTTTGTATACACACATCATGAACATGCAAGTGAACTAAGTTGTAGCAATTAAATAAACAAGCCCAGGCTAACTTTGCACAACAACTTGCCATCAACAAGTGCCAAAAGTATGGGCTGAAAATTCATCAAATACTGTAACAACAATCACCATTACCACTTCCATTCAATAAACTACAACTAAAACTAACTTGGAAGGTAGAACTATGCACACATAATGAAAAAACTCAAAAGGTAACACCCATACATCATGCAATGCTACTTTCTATTGCTACAGAATATTTTTACAACAGCTCTCCAACAACTACAAATGAGGGGGAGACCCCTATTTATAGTTTTCCAAAGCCCAAATGAATGGATAGGATTGATTTACATTGTGTGGCTCAGATTCAATTACATTAGGGCTTCACCTACCCCACAATATTCAGTAATTTAAAATACATCTTTGTCTTTTCCCTATTATGTCCTGTAGTGGTCAGTCACTGTAGCAGTTTTGTCTTCTAGCTGATTTCCCTTTTACTGTAGCTGGAACTGCCTAAAAGATGCCTTCTTCCTAATGGAATTGTAGCATTATTCATTGGATCAAATGGTTCTATCGACGGACCCATGGTAAGCTTCTTGAAACTGGAAATGAGAGGCCGAAATGTTGTTCTGCAAATGTTGTTTTGAAACAGCCATTGCAGGGAAGCCGCTGCAGGGAAGCCGTTGAAGGGAAGTCGCTGCAGGAAAGTCGTTGACGGGAAGCCGCTGCAAGAAATTCATTGAAGGGAAGCCGCTGTAGGGAAGCCATTTTGGGGAAGCCGCTGCAAGGAAGCCATTGAAGGGAAGCCGCTGCGGGGAAGCCGCTGCAGGAAAGTCGTTGCGGGGAAGCCATTGAAGGGAAGCCGCTGCAGGAAAGCCGTTTTGGATTTTTCAAAACTTCCTGAAACTTAATGAAACCTTGTCAGTTCACTTAGGCACCACAAAAACATCTAAAATTCATAGAAAATCTATCCCCAAAGTCAAAGAATGAAGGAAAAAGCGAATCGAGCGAGCGAGCGGGGACAAAGCCCGAAAAACCCAAGACTTAGCCATTTTTTATTTAGGGGGCAAAATATGGTCAACAAAAAATGAGACTTTGAAGGGCACGTTGACCAACTAGGACAGCAAAATGAGGGGCATGCAAAATGATACAAGAGCAAAGAAGCCCATCGGGAGCGAAAAAAGAGGGTCCTTGCCTAAGGCGGGGCGTGTGTGCAAAATATGCACAACAGTGCTATGTTTTAATTTTCTTTGAAATGATGCTACTTTGTAACACCATCTCAAAGAGGGGCAAAATGTAGACATCTAAATTTGACCACTTATATTTGGTCAAATTTACCTTTTTCATCTAAATAGCCTTTTATCCAAATTAGTTAAATAGTGTTACTATTTTTTAATTAATCCCCCTAAAGTATTATAAATCCCTAAGGTATTTAGTTAAAAAATTAAATACCTTACCCCTTTATCCCTTTCTTCCAAAAAATTAACTAAATAACCCACTTATTTAATTCCCTTTATGTCTCATCCACACTTAATCCTAATTCATCTCCTAATCCCATCATTAGGGATGTGACACATCGTTAATCCATGATTAGGATGTGTCACATCCTCCAACTTTTGCAAGTTGGCTCCTAATCATCATTAACCACCTAACCCTCTTCTAATCCCCCAACCTTAATCCTAATCACTTACCTTTTCTGGCATGTCAAGTCAACCTTTCATGTTACTTACCTTATCAAGTATTGACCTCTTTCCCATGTCTTTTCTAATCGAATTTTAAATTCTATTTATTCCCCCCATGCATTTTTCTTCCCCATGACCTCTCATATGTCACATCAAGTACATGGGACAACGACCTCCTTTAGGAGGACCTTGTCTTATCCATTGGATTCTCCTAAGCATGTGAATTAAAAATTCAATTTTATTTCTCCAACACCTTCTCCATTCCCCATGGTGACAAAGGTGGAGTTTCTAAAATTCCTCACTTGTCACTTTTAGCCCCATATGGGGACAAGAAATTCCTTTTTGGGGAAATCCTCTTCAATCCCAAGGTACTTTCAAGTACCTTGGGACCTCATGGCCTTTTCCATGTCACCTTGTCATTTTTCCATCTCACCCTCCACTTGGAAAGATGTGAGGGCTTTTGAGTCCTCAACTCACCACAACCCTTCATCTTGTCCATGGTGGATCAATCTCAGTCATCCATTTTTCTTTAAATGGAGAGTCTTGGCCTTAAGTTAAAGGTTAAGGATTTTTAATCCATTATTGCATACAAGCTATTATTGCAACATTCAAGTCACTCAAGCCATTTTGCATTCTTGCATTATTTCATTTAAGCCATATTATTCATTTAGTATCTCACCTACCATCTTCCATCATTCAACCATCTCCATTATTGCAAGCATATTGTCATCAAGGAGCATACATCAAAAGCATCTTCAAGGGCCAACCACTTCAACAAGCTAAGAAAGAAAAAGGTATAACACTTGTTTTTTTTTTCTTATTGTTTGTTTAGTTTCAACTAGGCCTAATCATTGAGGTGTTGTGTTTTCTTTGTCTTGCATTCGTTTCATTTTTCATTCTAGACTAGGGAATTTTCACTGCACATAGAAAGTTTTGGTTTATTAACATTAATTGGAATATCAGTGCGGGGGTTAACAACTAAAGAGGATATTTGGGATTTTGTTATTTTGAGATCTTTCACATCTTCATAAGAAAATCCACAGGAGTAATATTCCCCGATGCTTTCTCGCCACGAAAGAAAGGCATTATGTTGGGTGGAGCGAGTTTCTATATTTTTAATTATTTCTTTCAATGTGTTTAGCGTATTCCTTAATCGAGGGATTATCTTATAAACATCACAAATTCCCCTCAATTGCTCTAATTTTTCACCAATTAAATCTTCAATTGATGGGCGCAAAGGTGGTGGAAGATTTGGCATTTATGGGTTTTGATTCTCAGCCATAATACCTCATTGAAGTTTAAAACTAATTAATCTAATTAAAATTACACAATATAAATAAAATTAGTGTAAAAAACCCTAGTTTTTAATAAAAATCTAAAAAACACCCTAATTTTTAATAAAAATATGTTAAAAGTAGTTAAAATTATACAAAACTCAAACAAAAATCGATTAAAACAAAAAAACAACCAAAGACTTACCTTCCAAATCGGATATCAGCTAAAAATGGATATCAGATTCGCATCCACTATCACTGTTTGAGTCACTAGATATTTGAAAGAGTTAAAATGAATTCGAAATGACCTTTTTTCTATTTATATTGCCCAACCCCAAACTGGATATCCAATTTTTTTTACTTTTACAAATTGGATATTCAATTGGTAAAACTTAGGCTTGGGCATTTGTATGGAGCAATGTATTGACACCCAACCCAAAAAAAAGTCAACTCGGGATTTTCACGTTTTTTGGCGAGTGCAAAATGCTACTTTTTCATATCGCCACTTTTTGGCCCATCATGATCCTGCACATGCCTAGGTCGTTCCTGTGGTTAAATATTGCCTCATGAATGGATTACCTATGCATAGTTAACAATGATCTTGAGACAAACTGAACTAGGGAAGTGTATGTGATCTAGGATGACTTTTTATATCAAAATTTGGCTAAAGTAGTGTAATGTGCCATTGGTTACACTGTCACTTTCACTGTTTTCCTTTCATGCATACTAATCCATGATTGACATACAAGATAGGAAGTATTCAAGCTATAGTCATGTACTGCATAACACTAAGTTCAAATAGGCTAAAGTTATGAGGTTATCAAACCAACTCCTTGTCAAAGGGTAGGGCCATTTTCCATATAAGGCAGATGTGTGGGGGACCGCATAAGATTTTGTAGATGGCGAAAAAGCGCTTGAGTGATTCTTATCCTCCAAAACTGGTAGCCAAGGTTTAAGGGAATCTTCTCGGATCAATGTACAACTATTATTGATATCATCAAAGGAAGATTTGAGAAGCTATGTATGATTCATTTGTAAACTATCTTGGAGAGATATAAATATCTTTGCTATGAATGAAAACTATGTTTGGAGATATGATTGTGCTATTAATGTTTATTAAATCTCTTTTTGAAAGAAAAATATTTATTGCATTGGGAAATGAACCTTTACTCATTCACTTGAAAGGTTAAACTTAGAGAATTTATCTTTGTTGAACAAATGGCATGTTACATAATGTTATATATGTGTGTGTGTGTGTGTGTGTGTGTGCATATATATTCATATATGTGTATGTATTGATATGATGACATCGTCCATAAAATTATATTAATATATATATGCATATGTAAATATGTATATATGTGTGTGTGTGTGTGTGTGTGCAATACTAATTTGGAAATAAATGAATATGAGTTTATACATTTGACTATAAAATGGCATATTCTTTATAATCATGTAAGTTAATATATATATATACATATATATATAATAGCATGTTTAAGTTATTTATATATGTGTGTATATATGTATAATAGATATATAAATAAATATATATATATATATATATATATATTATAGATATAATATAATTGTTGAACAAGAATTGTTTATATATTAAAGTGTTGATGTTTTAATGCAAAGTGAAACTATACATGATATAACATTGTTCACATATCTTAAACAATGTAAAGTGCAGCAATAATGAGTAGCACACAAAGAGGCAATGTTGTAAACATTTCATAAGTATAACTTTTCTTTGCAAAATGTATGTAACATTATGTGAGGCACGTGGAAATGGTTATAGGACATAGTCAAAAGTATTTAAGGCAATATGAAATGCAAAATTTTTTGACTTGGTATTTTATCTGAAACACCAAATAGCATGTAAGACATTTAAGTGGTGCCAAATTATGAATAATTGCATACCTTTAGAAGTCTATTTTGAGAGCTTTGTTCAGTGATGGAGACCAAATTTAAATGGGAGAATAATTAAATTAGAAGTTGGAACAAATTGAGTCGACTTATGTGATAATTTACCTTGCATATCTACATTATAGCCTTGTTATCCATGAAAGAAGCGATTTTCTATACAGTATTGTTGAGTCTTAAGTTTATAATTTTCCACCTTTTACTTTGCTGATTCAAACCAAATGAGCTAAGAAGTGTCAAATCTATTACCTGATTTCTAGCCTTTAGAAGCTAATTTATGTGTATAAATAAGAGGTGCTCTATACATCAAAGGGACACATATCTGCAATTCTACTATTATTTTTTGAATATTGCTCTATTCTTCTAAGTTTAGTGAGAGTTTAAACAAAGATTTTGCAAAGAGTTTTAGTGAGATAATTAATGAGAGTTTTTGGAAAGAGAGGGAGTGATTGTTGCTAAGTCGAAAGCTGATTTGAGGAGATTAGGATTGGAAACCAGCTAGTATGAGTTGGAGCTTTGCATTTATAGGCATGTTGAATCTTACTCTTTTATGCTTTGATTGAATTTGGAATGATTCTGTGATTTTCTTGTTTTCATTTAGAAAGCGTAATATGTTATTAGGGAATGATTATTTTCAACCTACATTAAATTGAAAGTCACTTGTTGTTTATAGTTTGGATTCTCTATTTCTTGATTGTTTGTACATACTCCATACTAAGGAGTGGGTGTGTGTATATATATATATAGTATTAAATACTTCAATAGAGTGGATTCCATATAGCTAAAGCTAAATTTGTGAAGATAAGTTGTGGAAGCACATGTTTTACCTATCAGATGAGTCATAGTGAACTTAGAGTATATAGGTTATTCTTGGGATCATGATGAATCCAATGAATGGGATAGCCTATGCATATATTATGAATGGTCATAACAAATCGAGCTACATTGGTGGATGAGCTAGGTTGGTGGATGAGTGTGTGACGTCCATTCCAAATTAGGGGTGATGAATACTTTGGCCAAAGTGGTGTAATTCACCATTGGTTACACTGTCAGTTTATTGAATTACCTTTTAGCATGTTATTTCAAGATTGTCATACACAGAGAAGATATAGAAACTATATGGTATAGTTATACTTATGTATGACACAACACCAAGCTTAGGATTGGATAGTATTTTGAGGTTTCTAGACCAAAGCTCTTCGTTGAAGGGTAGGGACATCTTACCATATGTGGTAAATGTCTAGAGTGGCATTGTTGGTCTGTAGATGATGAAAAATTGCTTTAGTGATGCTTCTCCTCTCATTCAATGAGCCAAGATTTGAAAGGGGATTTCCTAGATCATTTGTATTTCTAGTTCCATTGAAGCTCAAATGAGCTATGTATGTATCTTGTATCTATTTCTTTAAAAGATAGAAAATGTATTTTGTATCTAGTTTATGAAATCATTTATTTGGAAAGATTGTACATTTCGTTGAATGAAATGAGAAAGATGAATTATTTCTATATCAAATATGCATATTATCTTGATTTGAATAAAAAATTATCGTTGTGTTTGGGGTGGGTGCAAAGAGATGGGGGACCAAATTATGGCCAAAATTTAATGAACTTTTGATAGGCTATAACGCGAGCATGTTATAACATGCTCATGTTATGGCTTGGTGTGACCAAGCCTAAGGCTTAGCCACATCGATCCTATAATGTGCTCACATTATGATACGAGCACGTTATACATTATTAAAAAAAAAAAAAATTGAATTCATTTTTATTGTGACTATTGTTTTTGTTGCCCGCGGCTAAAAACCCTTTTTCTTGCATGCTTGCATTTTGGAAGGAGGATTTTTTATATTTTCATCATCAATTTATTTCAATTTCATCGTCTGGATGCCACCACGTCGACGAGGAGGTTGAATAAGTAAGGATTTTTTTCTTTTTGTTGTGATTTTGTTAGTTTTAGGTTGGTTTTTATATTCATTTATTTAATTTGTAAGAAATGATAATGATCCTGAAAACCCTCTTGAAAAACCTCCTGAAAATCCTCAAAAACCATAACAACAATCTCCTCCACTAATCCCTCAACATCCTCCTTGCACTCAGCAAACTTTAATGGGGGTAATTCAAAACAATAAAAAACATATTGAGGATTAAATCACGAGGTTGAACAATTTAGTAAGTTCAACCATGGAAAGAAGAACACTTTCAAGTTTAGTTAAAGAAATGTTAAAACATGTAGATGCAATCAAAAAACAATTAAGTGGTTGGCAAGATAGGAGACAGGTGGCTAGAAATTTTTACATAGATAAATTATCATATAAAGAAGAAAAGATGAAAAATTACAAAATTACATTTGTGCTCATTATTTGTCGACGCATGCACAAATCAAAATCTTGACCTTAATGTGAAGATATTTCATATCCATTAGTGCCACCATCAAGGGATTAGGAACAATTTTTGGGATAGGTGGTACATGGTTTTTCACTGCCCACCATACAACAATTGCGAAGTCCCACAATATTTCCTAAGGAAGCTCTACTATGAGTTCATTCTGAACAAAATCCCCAATTACTTTGATAGGAGGGACTTCCAAAGGAGAGGTGGGGGGTTGGCTCAAGATAGACCCGGTGCATGATAGGATCATAGGTGGAAAATGAGATGAGCTCTTGCTAGGTCAGATCATGAGCACATTGTTATCCCTTCCATTGTGAAAGAGAGTGTTGAGGTAGAAACTTTGCAAGCTATTAGCTCTTTGACCTAGAGTGTCATCTAGCATGCTAGTTTTATAGTACTGTTAGAATTGGATATGGCTGCCAAGATCTTGAGACCAAATGGAAAGCACAAAAAGAGAGAATAGAATGTGACAAGAATAAACTGTATTATTATCAATATGATTCAATGATATTATTGTGATATACAATATGAGAGACCCCTTGGTTATATAGCCAAGGTGAGATATAGGATGTCATAGGATTATGACAAGTGTCTTAATCATATGACATGAGACAACTAATCACACTTACCTAGGTCACATGCAGTAGTTTTCAAAAGATAAGATTACAAATAATGACAACTAACACCTTCTAGAAAGATTCTTTCCTAGGACCTAAGTAAACTTAACATGTGTAAATAAGTTCCCTAGTAATGAATTAACTAGGTACAAGACTTTATTTACAACAACACCCCCCTTAAGTGCAACTTAGGGAGTAGCAAATTATTATGCAAATGACACAAATATGCAAAGATGGGTCTTGGATACTAGGCCATGTTAGGTACCCATGTACATATGCAAATGAAATGACAAAGAAATCTCTCACAAACGGAGAAAAGGAGAAACCCCAGTGGGACAAAACTCCTCCCCAAAAAGAGATGAAATACAAAAATGAAATGCTCTCGATGATGAATGAGAAGGTTAAAAACCATGTGAGGAAAAATACCCCTCCATAAAGGAGAAGTAGAAGAGAGACAATGCAGTCCCCCTCAATATTGAGTCTCCTACAATGATGGTAGAAGCTCGACGTTGAATGTTGAAGATGATCTAATCTCGTTGAACAAAGTTCCTCTCCTTAGGAAGAAACAAAACCATGGATGTATCCAGGATTTCAGGAATATGGATGATGGATGATGATGTCTCTAAAGCATGCTCAAGTGTCTCCATGTCGATGTCGAAAGTTGACACACTCCAAATAGACATTCTAGGCCACACTATTAAAGAGGACAATCCATAATCTAGTAGAGATGAATGTAGAATCCAAAGATAGTGATATCCCCTCTAAAGAAGCCTCCTCCAAATGTTGTCCAAAAGTATCCACACTCATGCCAAACTGCAAAGAGTTATCATGTAGAGAATGAACAAGACGGACAAGGTGTTCCCTCACAAAAACTGAAGAAGTATCGTCTTCATCAAAAAGAAGATGAATTTTATCAATGATGTCTCCCAAATCTGTAAGATGAGACTCCACAAACAAGTCTGCAATACCTATCAAGAAGCCATCCAAAGTAGCCAAATCTGAAAGACAATGAATATCTTGTTGCACTGAATTACAAGGAGCCAAAACTGTTGGATCACAAGCATCCTCAAGTACAACACAGTGATCCCACAATACTAGTTTACAATTTTTGGGCAAATTGGACACTAAACTGATTTTTTTTAACTAAATCTTCACTTTCAAGCTCCTATAGTGGCTAAACCATGAGGAATTTGAAGATGATAAAAACTAGTGATTTGTGATGTTTTGTCTATAGATTCTAATTTTTTTTTTCAAAAAATTTAGAATAAGATTGCACTTCTTTTTCCAGCGCCTTTGAAAACTAACTTTTATAAAAAATAACATTTTTAAGGAGTGACGCTCACCGTATACAACATAACGTTTTTTGTATGAAGGATAAAATTATAATTTTTTTGAATTTAGATTTGTAACTACGATATCTAGCACTTTCATTTGGTTTCATATTGTTTTATTAAATATTTTTTCCTTAATCAAGTTTCGAAGTCAAATCAATTACAATTCAAACATAGGTGGGTTGTATACAACATAGCTTTTTATGTATGTATCAAAATTTTAAAAAAAAAAATGGATCAAGGACATCAATAGCTAGCCTGAATATATTTTTCAAAATTTTATTTTGATAATCAACTATTTTTCCACATGTGTAGAACAAAGAGCTTGATTTTTAGTGAAAAACCTATGTTTAATAAAACTAAAAAAGAAATACATAATAAAACCAAAACATATTAAAACTATATCCGTTGGATAGCTCGTTTCAAGGACTATCATCATCCAATTGAGTTTGTGAAATCTCCTCCATTTTCATCTTCAACCCGAGCTTTGAAGCAGAAATTTTGGAAGTTTTTACCACTTGAGGGGGAGGAGGGAAATGGGGGGGTTCGAGCGGGTTCGCTCGAACCAAGGTTTATTCGAACCCCCTTTCAAAAAGGGTTTCCTTTGGGTTTTTTTGTGGGAATGGTGGGAATTTAATTAAATGGGTTCTTTCGAACCCTTGTTCATTCGAACCCTCTTTAGGTTCATTCAAACCTATAAGTTTGTTCGAACCCCAAAAATAGAATTTTTTGGCATGGGGTCATTTTTTTCAACTTTTCCTTCCTCACTCCAATTGTAAACCACTTTTGTGGGTTCACCCAATAGTACATGGAGATGAAATGCATGACTCAAGAACTAGATCTGATGTGAGAACTCCCAAGTTCAAAAATCCAAATGTCTCCTATGAATCATGGTTCATACGATCAACAATCAAAGGAACAATGTCATCATCAGAAGCAAGTTGTGCAAAGGTATACAACCGAGATGAATGATCAACCACCCCAGTAGCAATGATCTCTCTAGTCTCCAAGTCTTGAATGATGACTAAATTAGGTGTGAGATCCACAGTTATCCCATCTCCACCATGTGTAATCTGATATATGGAAAGAAGATTGTTCGTCAAATGAGGAACACACAAAACATCCATAAAAGTGATGTCCACAAAACTAATAGATCCCTTCCCAATTAAACTCATGTATGTATTGTTTCTCATCAAGATAGGAGACATAGAACAAGGCTGAAAAGAAGAGAATATAGATTACGAAGATGCCATATGATGAGATGCTCTTGAATCTAGAATCCATCTCCTTGATCCTGGACATGAATAAGCACAAAGAGCTTGTCCTTTATATCTTGATGTAGATGCTTGGCCTTCATCCTTTTTAGACTATTTAGAAGAAGAAGGAAGTGATTCAGACATTCTAGAAGGAAAATCAATGTGTTTCCTTTTTGAGAATATTCTTCAACTCATCAATATCCTTCTTATAACAATAGTGTTCTTCATGTCATTCCTTCTTGCAATATCCACAAAAATGCCTCTCCTTCTTAGATGATTCCCTTTTTGAAGAGGATATTTTCTTTGCTTGATCTGAATTTGGATTATTCTTTGCTTTCTTTTGTTTCTTATCTGATTCTAATTCTTTCACCTAACTAATCAACAATTCCTAAGATTTATAAGTCTTGATGAGACCCATTGAGATAAGCTTTTGTTTCTCATGTATCAACATCTCAAAAAATGATGCAAATGAAGGTGTATTATATGCAGACCCCATAGTCAATCTATGAGTATGAAAGTTGGAAACAAAATAAGCATAATCAGGACCAAGCTTGTTCATTGTATTTTAGACCAACTCAATGTCCTTCTTATCAATCCCACATGCTTTGCATTGCTCTCTTAGATCATTAACCTTAGTGATGTAGTCCTGGATGTTGTCAAAGTTCTTAGGATCAAGGCCCATCAATTCATTATCAATTTGATAACCTCTTACTTCATTTGTAGTATCGTATAATGTTTTCAATTTATCCCAAGCCTCATTATAATTTTTACATGATTCAATTTGGAACAACAAATCTTGAGAAACTAGTCTACGAAGACAACCAAGAGCTCTGGTATGTTCAATCATCCATTTTATCTTTTTATTTGCATTTGTAGGTTTAGGTAACTTATATTCAACATATAGAGAGTAACCTTCACTCATTAGAATACTCCATGCATTTTGATGTCATGTTGAATAATTATATGATGTGAGAAAATGAACCATATAATGATCCATGAAAACAAGATAGCACAAACAAACATATCAAATGAATGCACCAAGAGACCCCCCGCCCCCCTCCCCCGCCCTCAAATTACTCAATCAAGAAACCCCAAAGAAATATATGATTTGGTACTTAATATTTAGTGTGTTTATAGTTTCTAGATGCAAAAAACAACAAGCTAGACTTGATCTTAGTGCTTATAGATGCCAAAATAGGCCACAAAATCAAGTATAATTTTTGGCACAAAATGAAATCAATTTTCTCATACCACTGAAAATTACACAAAAAATTATGTACTTTCAAAACAAATTGTACCCAAAAATGTTACCTTAGGAGCAAGATATGAGCTCTCGAAGTTCCCAAAATGAGGACGAAGTAGCAACACCTGTGAGAATTTGAAAATTCTAGAAAAACCAAACACCAAAACCAAAAACTAATTGCACCACTATGAAGAGCACGAAATTATGGCCTAAATAAAAAAAAAATAACTCAAAAAAAGGAGTCAAAATGAGAAATTTATGACCCTCCAAAGTTCACCTGCAAAATTGAAAATGCAATTGGAGAGGGGGGGAAAATAAAAATAGAAATTGATGGCATGGTGCTGACATCACCCAATGATGAGCTTAAAATTGATGGTTTCTAGGCCATCACCATTGGCCTAATCTCTGTCGGAATATTTTGATGTCGATGGCTAGTATATTATGTGGTTGTTGGAATGTTCCCGATTGGGACTCTGAGCCAAAACTAAGCGGAATATGCTGATGTGATTGCCGGTTTATGAAATAGCCGCCTGAAATTTCATTTGGCCGAATTTGTAAGGTGGTGCCAGAATTTTGAAGTCTGTCGGCTTTAGGTTTATCAGTGTCACTTACTGTAGGGGCTCACAGCTAATGAAGTGTCGCCGCGTGGAGCCATGTGCCTCCTGGTGGTGGGGGCGGTGGGTACGCCCGTACCTTGTCTTCTGTCCAGGTACTCCGCAAAGAACTTTCCTTTTTCTTTTGATTTTTTAACAAAAAAATTCCAAAAAAATAATATAGTGACTGCTATATTTTTTAATAAAAAAAAATTCAAAAATTTCTACAAATCAAATAAAATATATAGTTTTTGTAAGTATACCATCGTTGTCATTATGACGCTTGGCGGGTTGTACGACTCTCTGGGAAAAATGGGTTTGCCTCACCGAACAACTACTCTAAATTGGATGAATTGACAGTTGATCTTAGGGTTTTTGGTCCTTTTGGATGCGATGGTAGGGTCAGATTTGACCCAAAATGCTCCAAAATTGCAGCTACCTTTTGGATCTAGCAACCACTCTTCAGCTTCGAACCCTCATATATTTGGCCTCGTATGTCCAATTTGGACGAAATGAAAGGAAAATTTGACTTTCTCGAACCTTTCGGACACAATGGTGAGCTTAGATTTGCACCAACAAGCTCTAATATGAACCTGCAATAAAAAGCCAAAAATGGAACCTCCCCAAATTTGGTATCTCTCTTCAAAAAAAGTCTCTCCAATGGTACCCAACCCACTCTAATACTATGTTAGAATTGGCTATGGCTGCCAAGATCTTGAGACCAAATGGAAAGCACAAAAAGAGAGAATAGAACGTGAAAAGAATAAACTGTATTCTTATCAATATGATTCAATGATATGATTGTGATATACAATGTGAGAGACCCCTTGGTTATATAGCCAAGGTGAGATACAAGATATCATAGGATTATGACAAGTGTCTTAATCATATGACATGAGACAACTAATCACACTTACCTAGGTCACATGTAGTAGTTGTCAAAAGATAAGGTAACAACTAATGACAACTAACACCTTCTAGAAATATTCTTTCCTAGGACCTAAGTAAACTTAACATGTGTAAATAAGTCTCCTAGTAATGAATTAACTAGGCACAAGACATTATTTGCACCAACAAGTACTATTCCATCCAATGGAGTCTTTGAGTGGTAGGCTTCCACCCCATTTGTGTCAGGTTTGCGGGGTGACTTGTTTAAATGACCCCACAGATACTCAGGAGGTTGTTACGCAAGATGCATCTGTAGCGACGGAGATGGCGAGGGAAAGTGACATTTTGAATGAGGCTTATGCCATCGATACTCAAGTAAATGTTCTCATTTTTATTGAATTTTATTTAAAATTTTATTTTTTAAATGCAAGATAAACTAATTTAGTTTTATGATTGTAATAAAATTTTAGGGTCATAGTGTTGATATCGGATACACCGGTCCTCCACTTTTTTATTACTCCACTACATCTATGGTCAAGGTATGTAACTATTTAACAATTATAAATTTATTACATGTGAATATCATTGTTATATGAATGGTATTCTAATATCTTATTTTGGATGTTGAATAGGCTAATAGTGGAGGTTTCGTGGGAACACCTCCCACTGCTAGTGGAGTTAGATAAACCTACATGTAGTTAATAGAATAAAGAGTTTCACTAATGAATTTTACTTAAGAGATTTGTGTAATTTATATTCATATCGTTGAATACATTGCATTGCACATCTTTCAAACTCAAAGCATTACTTCGCATTCCATAACTAATAACTAAATGTTGATAGATGAACAAATTTCAACTACAGTATAGTTATTTAGAAATTCAACATAAGCAGTGATGTAATTACTTCACATAGCATAAGTAATAACTAGGAGTAGCTGCCAATTGCATTTGCTTGTAATGGAATTCCATGAGACCACTTTTTACTGAGGTATCTTTTCAAATAATTCATTGCCTTTTCTATCTTATGGATGCTTAAAATAAATATATGAAAGAATAATAGTAATCAATAGCATAGACAAGGTAATTAGTTGTTTGAAAAACTGCCTCAAATAAATGTGGTCTCATGGTGATGTCCATCACCATGTTACCCAATTTATTTGAGGCATTTTTTCAAACAACTTAACACCTTTTCTATGCTACTAAACTTTCTATACATTTCTACCAAAGCATTTTATCAAACAGTTCACTTCCTTGCTACTATGGCTAAAATCCTAAAAAAAGGTGTTTTCCATCAAACTATGGATTCTTGGAAAAAAAAATCTTTCAAAAATTAATAGTAAGAAATAGCATAGACAAGGCAGTGATTAGTTTGAAAAAATGCCTCGAAGAAATGTGGTCTCATGGTGATGGAATGCCATTCCATCAGCATGAGACCACATTTCTTAGAGGCAATTTTTCAAAAAACTCGTTGCCTTTTCTATGCTACCACATTTTTCATACATGTCTACCAAAGAATTTTATCAAATAGTTCACTTCCTTGCTGCTATGGGTAAAAGTCTAAAAAAAGGTGCTTTCCAACAAACTATGGATTCTTGGAAAAAAATCTATCAAAGAATAATAGTAAGCAGTAGCATAGACAAGGCAGTGAGTAGTTTGAAAAAATTCCTTGAAGAAATGTGATCTCATGGTGATGGAATGTCATTCCATCGCCATTAGACCGCATTTATTTGAGGCATTTTTTCAAACACCTCACATCATTTTCTATTGTACCACATTTTACATACATGTCTACCAAAGCATTTTATCAAACTTCTTGAACTTCTGTTACCTATTTTTCGCCACCAGCTCAAACAGGTAGAGCTGAATCGCAAATTCAAGCTAAAAGGTATACAAGATGTTTTAAAATTTTTTGCTGAAGTACTCATATTGTGCATTACTTCATAACAATGTATATTTCAATGATATTATGCAAAAACACTTCAAAATTACATCACAGGATTGCATAAATTTTGTTACTTTATTCATAATGTGCAAACCAGAATCCCACACAAGTCATGGGAGTAGCAGATTTTGATTGACATAATCAAACAATAGATACAAAAGCAATTTGTATATTATACAATTGTTGACAAAATAAACATAGAAGTTAAAGTGGTTCATCATTGTCTGTAATGATGTAACCCATGATGTTTGGTGTCTCTTATTGGCATTGATGAAGCTTTCCAGGTTCCTCGACTTCGCTCTCTTTGCGTCATCCTGCACCATGAACAAAAATGATGTTAGAGTTTAACTCTATGCAATGATGAATCAAAATCAGTCCTATGCTTACATTGTCAGTAGGAATATAACCTACATCTATTCAGGCATCTATTAGATGATTACGAAAAATTCAACAATATAAAGAAAGAGGAAGCTTTCAGCTTCTTTTATTTTGCTAACATGTTTGTTTACTGTGCAGGAACATATTCATTATATTCATGATCACTTTATTAGATATGTGGAGTAAAACGTGCTCCCACAAGGGTTGAGCTTAGCATATCAAAGAGGACACACTCTCAAATTACATATGAGAGTTCATTAATGTCAGAACAGTCATCAATAGAGCTGTTGAAACAAAGAAATAATCAAATAAGCAGCCTTATTTTAAAGAGATTCAGGTAAATAGCGTGAAAAACTCATCAATTCTATTAATATTTTGTTTCAGCTCTACTGTGCATTCCATCTAAATGAAGTATCGAGCCTCTTTATACTGAAGAGTGACGGAAACAAAATATCAGCACTAAAGTATTTCATGGAGTTTTAGAATTGATTACAAGAGATCCCAGAAGGTATGAATACCAATCAAAAGACACTTACAGGTTCCTTGTTGATGGTCATTATCTAAGGAGTGTTGATTTTGTCATTCCTTAATTTTAAGTCAGCATAATAGGAACAATCTTGACCATCAATAATGTTGTTGTATTTAGAAGTTTATCCACCATAGAACATTGCTTGTGCATTAGAAAGTGAGATTTGGACTCTGACGTATATTGGACAGTTATTATGATAAGAGGATTAGCAGTCCTCCGGTCATCAAAGCCATACACAGGACAATATTTTTAACAGGACAGTCATGCCATGAATGAGATCAATGAGTATATCAAGAAGGGCAGCTTAATGAGCAAAAATAGAACATTCAAATAACAGACCTCCATTCATGATATCAATGCCTTTGAAAGTACAAACTAATGTAAGGCTAAGCATGATCATTAAAGGGAGGAAGCAAATCTTGATGGACTGCCAACAACACAATATTACAATAGAAAAGCATAAAAACAACATTATACAGGTCGAGCATCATACTATTTATTTTCATGTAGTGCCATGGAACTCATCTGAGGGAGTCACTTATATGAAGAATCATTCATCTTCATGCATGACAAGAAGTCGGGCTTATAGGGATAGCAACAACTAGTTGGAAAACAAAGAGCTTGTGAAGGAGCAAGAGATAACAATAAGAACAGAACAGCCAATTGTGTATAGGAGTAAAAAGACAAAAACGACAAAGAAGATTCACTATACTGCAATAAGCAATATTATCATCAAAAGGAGCAGTCCAAGAAGTCTGATCATATTGTTTGTTGTTGTACACCTGAGGTTTTTCATATATCTTACATGGATAATTTACTTTCCAAAAAATATGAAAGACATTAATCTTAGCAGCCATAGTCATGTTTTACTCATATATCGAAACTTACAAACTGGGTTTTCTTGATTTTTGGACAAAAATTAGAAAATAGTAAAATGAAAAAACCCACTAAATTTCACAAGGACCCAATTCACATTTTTCAAGAAAACTTTACCAATCCGGGACAGCCATGAAGATGATAGAAAGAATAAGGTTTCAACGCCCACATTGAAGTTACCCATTGTTTCATCAACCATGAGAAAGGAGGCGTAGCAAAGGAAAGCACAAATATCAGAGATTCATGGTGGCCTCACATCAAGGGATAATAGTAAAAATGTGAGAATGCTCAAAACATACATGGACGCCAGAACACAAAGGCATTTTTGTCATGGAGCAACATCTATGCACAAATATTTGGAGCAGTTAATACATAGAGTTTCTATTTCCCTTTCTTTCATGGAGTGCCAGAGTAAGGAACTTCCATTCTTATCATGATTTTTGAAATAAGAAGCTATAAGAGCCGCAGTCTGTACATGGCAAGTTTTTGCAAAGGAAATACAGGAGGTTGCAGAGAGATAAGAGAATTTCATTGGAGTTGGAAAAGCTTACCAGATCACACCTGTAGGAGAAGAATAGTTGTGGCCAGAGCTCATTGGAGCACCGTATTTCAAGCTCTAGCCTAGCATATCAGTATCATGGCGACACAGCAAGTTGTTTCCAAGTGCAGAGATGTGGGATTTTTGAGTTTCAATTCAAAACCCCAGTGAAGGAGGCGCAACATGGTGAAGCTCCCAAAACAATGAAAAGTGAAGTATGGAATATTTTAGGGTGTTTTGATACTTTGTTTAGGGTTTCATACCCTATTTCAACCAAATTCTTTTGATTTTTATCACATTTTATTCAAAGTATTTTCCTTTATCAATGTCACGGTCGTGGACTTTGTAAAGTGACATTGGGTTTTTTTTTAGAGAGGTTATTGAAGGTTATTTTCTCATTAACTTCTATTGTAATGTTTGCATTATACAATGTAGGCTAGTTAATTTAATGACAAATTATAAGTCATTTAATTAACTAAGTTATTAAATGCAAGCATAAGACATCAAGTCTAATTTCCATTTTTTAAGATATAAATTAAAATATATATGTCTTGTATTATTTTTTGTAAAGTTGATAAATTAAATGATAAAATATAAATCATTTAATTCATTTAACTATCTCAAATGCAAGCATAGAATATTGGGCAAAGTAGAGTTTCATTTTGCATGGGCGGATTGACACAAATGAAGAAGCTTTTGCATGCTTTGGCCCAGTTTTTCAAGGATCTGCAGTTCAGTTAGAGTCTTCGCATGTATCAGTTATGACTTGGCAGTGAGTTTGAGCTTAACTGGACTTGTTTTTGCATGGTTTTGAGCCTCCTTTTCAGAGATATTTTCTTTTGCTCGGAATTGGCTTTGGAGTTTTCACCATTTCTTGGAGTTGAACTTTGAGTTCTTTTTACATGCCTTTTGTAAAGGCTTTTGTATATATTGAAAAACTTATCTGTTTTTCAGTTAGTTCTTGTTTTTCTCCTTTGTTCTCTGCAAAGAGAATTATTTGTAACTCAACATCATTTCAGATTAATGCAGTAGCAGGTTTACAGGTCATTTTGGTGTCATCTTGCAGTATTTTCCTGCTATTTTCTTTCGGGATTCATTAAATTTTCCTCTTCATAATCGTACAATCTATCCTTATGAATGATTCGATGAAATTATTGTGTTTTAACTTTTGAAAACCTTTATTTTTGTCTTGTTCATAATTGCACATCATGTCACAGGTCTAAAGTTGTGCTATAACAGAACCGTTCTTCAGGTTGTGAAGATTGATTTTCCTTCTGAAAAGACAAGTTGTTTAGCCTCCTTTGGAAACATTTTTGTGATCATTTTTGAACTGTGTGAGCGTTTCTCTTGAAAGTAGTTTTGAATCAGTTTGTAGGTGTTATCATTTTTCCATTTAGGTGCATCACCATAGTTAAGTTTCATAGTTCAGTTTTTTTTTAGTTTTAGTCTCTTTATCCTTTTTCCCAGCAATTTACCCGAGTATTCATCAGAAAATGATATAGGAACCAGCCTAGAATCTAGAGGTCTAATTCCTTATAGGGTACCCACAACCTGGAATTAGTTCCAATGTGTCAACAGATTGCTAGAATTTAATTATTCATGCATACAGGTGCAATTTGTTTGACAACAACTTCCTTGCTGCTATGGCTAAAATCCTAAAAATGGTGATTTCCAACAAACTATGGATGCTTGGAAAAAATCTATCAAATCATAATAGTAAGCAATAGCATAGACAACGTAGTGAGTAGTTTGAAAAAATGCCTTGAAGAAATGTGGTCTCATGGTGATGGAATGTCATTCCATCACCATGAGACCACATTTCTTTGAGGCATTTTTTCAAATAGATTACTGCCTTTTCTATGCTACCACATTTTCCATATATTTCTACCAAAGAATTTTATCAAACTACTCACTTCCTTGCTGCTATGGCTAAAAGCCTGAAATAGGTGCTTTCCAGCAAACTATGGATGATTGGAAAAAATCTATCAAAGCATAATAGTAAGCCATATCATAGTAAAGGCAGTGAGTATTTTGAAAAATGCCTTGAATAAATTTGGTCTCATGGTGATGGAATTCCATTCCAACACCATGAGACCATATTTCTTTGAGGCATTTTTTCAAACAACTCATTGCCTAAAGAATAGAAACCAAGCCTTTAGCCAAAATTCCCCTCCAAATTCTTTTCAAGGTCTTCATCCTCATCCTCAATTTACCAATCTTTGGAACCTTCAACCTTTTATTCCACTTGTTCATATCCCCACCCCTCCCTCTTCATGTCATGATTGCCCTCCATCTCATAACCAAGACCACACTATACAATCCACCCCATCCCAACATAATACCACAGAGAAGGCACTAATTTGTTTGAAAAATTACCTCAAAGAAATGTGGTCTCATGGTGATGGAATTCCATGACACATTTGTTTGTAATGGTATTCCATCACCATGAGACCATATTTCTTTGTGGAATTTTTTCAAAAAAATCATTGCCTTCTCCATGCTACCACAGTTTTCGTGCATGTCTACCAAAGCATTTTATCAAATAGTTCACCACCTTGCAGCTATAGATAAAAGCATAAAATAGGTTCTTTCAAACAAGCTATGGATAGGGAAAATAGTAAGCATGATAGTTAGAAATATATAGTTCAATAAGTACTCAAAATTTTGTTCATGATCTCATACATTATTAGCAATGAACTGCATCACTATTGTAGTTTTTCGTGATTGAATAATTTATTCTTTTATTTTTAGATGTTGGAAGTGGATACACCTCCAATAATTTGCTTAAATACAGGGGAAGTTGGACTACATACCCTATGAGAATGAATATGATGGAGATGATGACTTGCCCCTGAGTTTGAGATCAATTTAAAAAGATACATTTGATCGTCGACTATATTGTGCTTGGCCTAGTGATCAACAACTACCTAGAGTGTACAAGGTGTTTCAATTTTGGGGATACAACTGCATGATATGACCCTCCAATATTCATGGAGTGAATCTAGGCCTCTTCATTGTCTAAAATGTACATGTGGGATCTAAACATAGAAACAATTCATAAAAAACCACTAGGAAATTAATGCCATATTATTGTCCATCATATTATAGTGGTGAATGGAGAAGGCTAGTAGAATATAAGCCTAGCATGTCAACATATGGTCTAAATTTGAATATGTATACACATCGTCTCCAATTGGAAAGTGGAAAATAAATGAATAGAGGTCATCTTATGTATATAGATGGGTGTGCATACACACACAAAAATACTACAGGATTTATAAATAGTAGTAAGGGAAGGGACCCTACTGTAAGATAGAATTGTCAAATTGTTGAGGTTATAAATGATAAAGATGGAGATATGGAAAGAGAGGTTGATAGATTGATAATGGTTGAGGCTATTATGGACCTTACCATTGGGGGTAAGTTATTGATTGATTACCCCTTCTTAAAGCGTACTCTTGTGCGAAAGAAAATGGAAGAATAAGGTCTCCCTAAGGATGTTCATAAGGGAAGAAAACCAAAGAATAATAAATAAGTGTAGACTGATGTTTTATAAACTATGTTGTCAAAATTGTTTTTTATTTAAATTATTGTATAAAAAAGGTAGTATATAAAATAATGTTCCATTATTCAATTGATGTATATATGTTCATACAATTTATATTTTTATTTTTTAAACCATATTTGATTATATTTCTTTGAAATTGATACACTTATGATTTATCCAATTGTTGGAAAACATTTGTTGGTGTAAAATAAAGTCTTGTACCTAGTTAATTCATTACTAGGGACTTGTTTACACATATTAAGTTTACTTAGGTCATAAGAAGGAATCTTTCTAGAAGGTGTTAGTTGTCATTAGTTGTTATCTTATCTTTTGACTTGTAACACATGTGAACCTAGGTAACTGTGATTAGTTATCTCATGTCATATGATTAATGCACTTTTTATAATCCTATGACATCTTGTATCTCACATTGGCTATATAACCAAGGGGTCTCTCATTGTAACAACATCAACATCATATCATTGAATCATATTGATAAGAATATAGTTTATTCTTGTCGCATTCTATTATCTCTTTTTGTGCTTTCCATTTGGTCTCAAGATCTTGGCAGCCATAGCCAATTCTAACATGATATCAAAGCGGTTTGGGTTCCATTCGAGAGTCTTTTCTGAAGAGAGATACTAGATTTGGGGAGGTTCCATTTTTGGCTCTTTATTTGCAGGTTCATATCGGAGCTTGCTGGTACAAATCTAAGACACCATTGTGTCTAAAGTGTTTGAGAAATTTGATTTTGCCTTTTGTTTTATCCAAATTGGACATACGAGGCCAAATCTATGAGGGTTTGAAGCTAAAGAGTGGTTGCCAGATCCAGAAGGTAGCTGCATTTTTGGAGCATTTTAGGTCAAATCTGACCCTACCATAACATCCAGAAGGGCCAAAAACCCTAAGATCAATTGTCAATTCGTCCAAATTGGAGCAATTGTTCGATGAGGCAAAAACAAAATTCCCAAGGAGTCGTACAACCCCCAAGTTGTCATAATTACGGGCGGTATAAATTTTTTGAAAAAAAAATATTTTATTCGATTGAGAAATTTTGAAAAAATTTATAAAAAAAATATTTTTCAATCGAATATTATTATCAGAAAAAAATTTGATTTGAAATTTTTTAAAAAATCAAAATAAAAAAAATTTAAAGGCAGTTGCGGCAGGTACCTCATGCCCCAAAGACTACCTAGCCAACAATTTTTTGCCAAGTGGTAGTGCTCTATTCGCCACCTGCGGGCCACTCTCCCAAGCGAGTCGGTCAACTCATCCAACGAGCCCTCCAAATCCGCCACCGGGGGTAAAAATAAATCGGCAAGGCATTAAAAAATTTGACAGAATTTTTAAGATTCTCCAACAACAAGCATATTCTGTTGATTGGAATATTTTGACGCCAATAAAAAGATTCCCTCTAGATTCTAGCCGATAAAGGAATATTTTGTCAGCATCAAAAGATTCCAAGAAAGGGAGAAATTTTCTCCTGATGGGCGGGAAATTGTCAAATTTAAGCCAGTGAATTGCTTGTGTCAGTACACGTCATTGTTGAGGTCAGCAGCTATTTGAAATATTTGGACCCCCTTCCATTGAGCGTTTTAATTTAGCAGGCGAACTTCGAAGGCTTATAACTTGCTCATTTTGGCTCCTTTTTTTGAGCAATTTGTTTTTATTTGGGCTAATTTTTTGTGCTCTACATGATGGTACAATCATTTTTTGGTTTTGGTTATTTTTTTTCCCAAAATTTGCAGATTCTCATAGGTGTTGATGCTTCGTCCTCATTTTGGGAACTTTGGGAGCTCATATTTTGCTCCTATGGTAACATTTTTGGGTGCAATTTTTTTTGAAAGTGCATAATTTTTCATTTAATTTTTAGTGGTATGATCAGATTGATCTCATTTTATACCAAAAATCTTACTTGATTTTGTGGCCAATTTTATCATTTGCATGTACCAAGATCAAGAATCCACTTCATTGTTTAGGCAAGTGGCAACTGTAAATGCACTAAGTATAAAGTGCCAAATCAAATATTACTTGGGGGGGTTTCTTGATTGAGTAATTTGGGGGGGGTAATCTTGTAGTGGTTGGTTGCATTATTTTGCTTGGTTTCTGTTCTTGCAATGGGGAAATCTCAAATTGAAATCCTAACTCCACATAATTATGCTACATGGAGAAAATTAGTATGGAACTATCTCATGATGAAAGGTCTAATAGGTCATCTAAAGGACACCATTCAAAAACCTACTACTGCTAAAGAATTGGAAAAATGGGAGATTGATCGTGAGAAAACACTTGGAAGCAAATGTTCATTAGTCTCATTTGATTTTCAATTTCATTTTGAATCATGTAAAACACCTAAAGAAGCTTGGGAGACATTTGAAAATTGTATGGTAAAACAAATAAAATTAGGGGATATCAGATTGATAATGATTTGATGAATCTTGATCCTAAATATTTTGACCACATCCAAGACTGCATCAACAAAGTTAAACAACTAAGAACACAGTTGAAGGAATGTGGCATTGATAAATAAGATTAACAATTGATTTTGAATGTGTTATCCAAGCTTGGTCCTGAGTATTCAGTATTTGTTTTTGTCTTTCATACCCATCGACTTTCTATGGGAGCATCATATGTTGATCTTAAGTTTGATGACTTTGCAAATCTCCTAATCCAAGAGGAAGCTAAGTTAATGAACATGGGTCTAATCAAGTATTCTAAGTCGCATGCATTGGTGGCTACTGAGTCAAAGGTACAGAAAGAATTAGGGAATCTTGATAAGAAGAAAAAGAAGAAAAAGAATAAGCCACATAAAGAATCAGAATCTTCAAAAGGAGAATCATCTAAGAAGGAGAGGCCTTTTTGTGCATATTGTAAGAAGGATAGACATGAAGAACACTATTGTTATAAGAAGTATATTGATGAGTTGAAAAATCTTCTCAAAAGGAATCACATTGATTTTCCTTCTATAATGTTTGAATCATCTTCTTCTCCTTCTACTTCAAAATAATCTAAAATGGACAAAGGTCAAGCATATACATCAAGAAATAAAGGACAAGCTCTCTGCGCTTTTTTAGGTCCAAGATCAGGGAGATGGCTACTAGATTCGGTAGCATCTCATCATATGGAATCTTCACAGTCTATATTCTCTTCATTTCAACCTTGTACTATGTCTCCTATCTTGATGGGAAACAATACACACATGAGTGTAATTGGGAAGGGATCTATTAGTTTTGGGGACAACACTGTTCGGGATGTTTTGTGTGCTCCTCATTTGACGAACAATCTTCTTTCCATATATCAAATTACACATGGTGGAGATGGGAAGACTATGGAGTTCACACCTGATTTAGTCATCATTCGAGACTTGGAGAGCCAAGAGATCATTGCTACTGGGGTGGTTGATCATTCATCTCGGTTGTATAACTTTGCAGATTTTGTTTCTAATGGTGGCATTGTTCCTTCGACTGTTGATCATATGAACCATGATTCAAAGGAGACATTTGGCTTTTTGAACTTAGGAATTTTCACATCAAATCCAGTTCTTGAGTCATGCATTTCTTCTCCATCTATTGTTGCAATTGATGATGCTTGTGGTGCTACAGATATGGCTACTTGTGATTTAGTGCAGCAGGATACTCATTGTCCTTCATATTTGGCTACCTGTGATGACTTCTTGATAGGTATTTCAGACTTGTTTTTGGAGTCTCATATTACAAATTTTGGGGACATCATCGATAGCATTCATCTTCTCTTCGATGAAGATGATCCTTCTTCAATTGTTGTGAGGGAACACTCTGACCCTCTTGTTCATTCTCGACATGATCATTCTTTGCAATTTGACGTGACTATGGATCCTTTTGTAAAAAAATTGTAGGAGGCTTCTTTGTCTTTAGAGGGGATGTCATTATCTTTGAATTGTACTCTGCATTCATCTCTACTAGATTCTGGATTGTCTTCTTCAACAGTGTGGCCTAGAACGCATGTTTGGAGTGTGTCATCTTTTGGTATCAACATGGAGACACTTGAGCATGCTTCAAATACATCATCCATCATACAAATTACTGAAATTTTTCATACATCCATGGTTTTGTTTCTTCCTAAGGGGAGGAGCATTGTTCGGCTAGATTGGATCATCTTCAGCATTCAATGTCGATCTTCTACCATCATTGTAGGAGACTCAACATTGAGGGGGGGCTGCCTTGTCTCTCTTCTAATTCTCTCTTATGGGGGGTATTTTTCCTCACATGGGGTTTTTACCTTCTCATGCATCATTGAGAGCACTTAATTTTTTATATTTATCTCTCTTTTGGGGAGGAGTTTTACCCACTGGGTTTTCTCCTTTTCTTTGTTTCTGAGATATTTTATTTGCATTGTACATGGGTACCTAACATGGCCTAGTAGTTAGGACACATCTTTGTGTCATTTGCATAATAATCTTCTACTCCATAAGTTGCACTTAAGGGGGGTGTTGGTGTAAATAAATTCTTGTACCTAGTTAATTCATTACTAAGGGACTTATTTACACATATTAAGTTTACTTAGGTCATAGGAAGGAATCTTTCTAGAAGGTGTTAGTTGTCATTAGTTGTTATCTTATATTTTAAATTGTAACACATGTGAACCTAGGTAAGTGTGATTAGTTGTCTCATGTCATATGATTAAGACACTTGTCATAATCCTATGACATCTTATATCTCACCTTGGATATATAACCAAGGGGTCTCTCATTGTAACAACAACAACATCATATCATTGAATCATATTGATAAGAATATAGTTTATTCTTGTCGCATTCTATTATCTCTTTTTGTGCTTTCCATTTGGTCTCAAGATCTTGGCAGCCATGACCAATTCTAACAACATTAAATAATGATTGCATTTGTTGATAGGTAGAAGATGTTGATGAAACACATACTAATACCCATGATCCAACTGGGTTATTAAGATTTGGACAGGATGATCCAAACCATCATTTAAACAATACCAGGGTGAAAAGACCAAGATTGAAGAGAATACTACCAGTTGATAAATTTGAAGAACTAATGAGATCTACATACACTAATGACATGCCACCTAGCCTTAATGATGATGATCGTGATAGTGAAAATGTGGTACATGAAGAAGGATTGAATGAAATTTAATAGGTTTCTTTGGGGATGGAAACAATGTTGACATTAATGATCATATGGTTGACAGTAACGATGATAGTAGGGGTAATTACCACTAACGTGATGTTTATGATAACAACCTGAAAGAATCCATCAAGCAAGCAGTGAAGACACCCATGTTCAAATCGGGTGCAAGTAGAACCTCAAAACTGGAATGGACATTAATATTATTATAAATCAAGTCACTATTTGGTTGGTCAGACAAAGGATTCACTACCCTATTGAAGTGAGTTGAAATCTATTTCTTACTGTGCATTTTCAATTGGTGTACATAATTCGTAAACATTCATCAACTTCGTTTATATTTCTTTAAGGGGATTTTAAAACCATATATTATATATAAACAGTCCTAGTATAGATTGACATGTCAAACATGTTCATCATAATTCAAACATTCAATTGATTTAATCTCTGGAAATCTTACGGGGCACTAAAAACTAAAATATTCCCTGAAGAGAATGTGTTGCCATCAACTTGCAGAGAGGCGCATTTTTTGTTAGTTGAGTTGGGAATTGAGTATAAGAAAATTCATTCATGTAAAAATGATTGCATTTTATACAGAGATGAATATCAAAACAAGGTAGAATGCCATGTATGCAAAGAGAAGAGATACCGTACAGATGTACAAGATCCTATAGTTCCAAAGAAGTTTTTACGTCACATGTCAGTTATACCTAGAATTCAACGAATATTTCATTGCAATTCACTCACATAATTGATGGATTGGCATGCAAAGAACAGGAGTAAAGATGGATTCATGTGAATTCCAGCCGACTCCAAAGCAATGAAACACATAGAGGAAAAATGGCCAAGAAAATTCAAAGATGAACCCCATAGTATCAATTTTGGTCTTGCAATTGATGGAGTGTGCCCATTCTCTTTCTTGATCTCAAATGATAGTGTTTGGCCAGTTGAATTGATAGTATACAATATTCCTTCATGGATGAGTGTTAGAAAGGAGCACCTTTTGTTGAATCTCATTGTTCCAAGAAAACATCAAGTTAAAACATGGATGTTTATCTTGCTTCTTTTATTGATGAGGTGCAATTGCTATGGAAAGGCATAATAATGTATGGCATATCACATCCTCCATCAAATAGGTCCTTCATGTTGTATGGTATGCTATGTTGGACTATTCATGATTTCCCAAGACTTGGTGTTTGTGTTAGAATCCAAGATCACCTGCATGCAATAACCTGTTACATGCAAAAGACATGCAAAACCAACAAGATGTTCTGCAAACCTCAAAGTGTAAAAATGCATTATTAGAATCTCAATTATTACAAAGAGATCAATCCTTATGAAGGAGATCAAGAAACCCTAAAAGGGAAACCCTAAAAGAAACCCTAGTGTGCACACTTAATAATTAATCAATTATTAACGTGCCTAAGTTTAGCTTAAGCAACTACAGGAATAAGTGACTTAATTAATTAACCAGTATGATATAATTAATTAAGTGTAATAAATTATTACTCTAACACCCCCCCTTAAGATGAACTTAGGAAGAAGCTAAAACACTAGAATAAGATGCATGCAAACAAAGATGGGTCCCGACAACTAGGCCTGATCAGGTACCCATTTACAAATGCAAGAAAGAGGTAGAGGAGGAAAACCCAGTGGGACAAAACCCCCCTACAATGATATGACATGCTGCAAAGAAGCACTGGAAGAACACTATAGAGTAACACTGGAACCGCAATCTGGCAAGCAAGGAAAGATACTTCTGTCTACACGAAACCATATCGGAATCATAATGATGCAACAGCAGACCCGATGCCACGGAACACTCGAAAACTCCAAACGGGAACAACTCTGGAATCTATGAAGCAGCAGTCGATTATTAAATGATGTATCACTGAAAATGAAGTGCAAAGATGCAAGATGCACTCTCCCAACTGCCAAAATATCCAGGTAATCTCCAAAACACCCATCGGGCCAAATCTGGATTAATGAAAAACCTAGGATAGATACAGAAAAAAGTACATGGACAGCAACATAGAGCTCCTCAATACCTTTCCAACGCCGCAAAGATAGCGAAAATCAGAGATCGTGGCAAAGAGTTATGAGCTCGGAAGCATAAAAAGTACATCTGACTTCAAACAGCAATAAATGCAGTAAAACAGGAAAATACTGTAAAATAAACTACACCAAAGGATAGTGCTCGGAACCAACTTTCCGGCGATATCTCGTTTGCCCGATTTCGATACCGTATGCCCAAGTTATGCCAAAAACAAAAAAACTGCTCTTTAAGGCAAATAAGGGTTAGGGGACAAACTGCCGTACAGACGCTGACGTCATGCTGACGTCAGCACTTCACTGCATAAATTTGACGGCCTGTAGGCCGTCGGGCAAAAAAGCGCCCCCCTGCAAAAAAAATTTGGGCCCCTGGTCGCCATATGACCGTGGGCGCAGGGCAGGGGGCAAGCGGAGCCCTGGTTCTCCATAAGACCGGGCCCTGGGAGGAAGCCCTCAGGGGATGCAATGGGCGGCGGTGGAGTTGGTGGCGCTGCATGGGGCCGCCACCGGCGGCGGCGGATCGGTGGCTTAATTTTTTTATCGATTTTCGTGCCTCGTGAAGCGTGCTGGGGAGGCCGTACGGCTTCCCTGGCAAAAAAATTTTGCCTCAGAAACCAACTGCTCAAAAATGGACGATTTGACAGGCGTTTCTAGGGTTTTGGGGCGCTGCAAACGCGATGGCGACGTCCGTTTGAGCCCATAGTGTCCCAAAAATTTGGCTACCCCCAGATCTTGCAAAAAAGATGCTGTGGAAACCCTTGCACTTGAAACTCACTGAGAAGCCATATCTTCAGATCACGAACAGGCAGCGGCAGGTCTGGAGCTCTGATACCATGTTAGAATCCAAGATCACCTGCATGCAAATGGATACCTGTCACATGCAAAAGACATGCAAAACCAACAAGATGTTCTGCAAACCTCAAAGTGTAAAATGCATTATTAGAATCTCAATTATTACAAAGAGATCAATCCTTATGAAGGAGATCAAGAAACCCTAAAAGGGAAACCCTAAATGAAACCCTAGTGTGCACACTTAATAATTAATCAATTATTAATGTGCCTAAGTTTAGCTTAAGCAACTAGAGGAATAAGTGACTTAATTAATTAACCAGTATGATATAATTAATTAAGCGTAATAAATTATTACTCTAACAGTTTGTTCTGGTAAGATAAAATATTTACGTATTTACACTCATAATTTATTTTCATCCCAACTTTCATACTTATTTTTATACTATTTTTTTGATATTAACATTACTTATTGAATTGCAGGACTTCAAACAAAGGGGATATTTGCATTTCCAAGATGTGCAGAACAATTTCAAGGGCGATATTCTAAAGATCTATATAAATTTATTTATGTAAACAATAGGGTTTTTCTACCACTAGATCATAAGTTTAGAAATCGCCTAAAGAATCAATATGATGGAAAAGTTGAAAATAGAAGCCCTCCCATGATTATGGGTCTAGGTGATTGGCTTGAGAAGTATGAAGATGCTGAATTGAAAGCTTGGGAGGATTTTTTTGATCGGGGTGATTCAATTGAAGAACCAAAACAAGTTGTAGTTAATATGTCAGAAGGAATGAAAAGGAAATCCATATTTTATGCAATCCCTTACTTGAAGGATCGATAAATATCTCACCTATTAGATCCTATGCACATCTTCAAAAATATCCCAGATTTTATATTTCGATATATATCAGGAAAAGAGAAGGACACCTTGTCTTCGAGGAGAGATATTTCTCTTTCACGTACAAAAATTGATAGAAAACATTTGTGGCCAAACAAGGAAAATGAAACATATGCAGAAGCTCCATGGAATTTTTTTTTAAAAAGAGCTAGACCAACTAAAAAATGTCGTTTGTTCAATAAGGACACCTACTGGCTATGGGTCATCATTGGCTAAAGCTTTTACAATTGATGGACATATCACAGGATCAAAAACACATGATTTTCATAATTTTATGAAGGTATTATATATCATCATTTAACATTAACTGGTAACATTGATTAAGTAATAAATATATTTTAATATTTTGTTGTGTGAGAAAAAATTACTAATGACCTTTTCATAAATGTGTTTGATAGCATATCATGTCATTGGCAATTAGAGGGGATTCATGCCTTATAGTTGACTTAAGGAATGCCATAAGTCGATTGTCAGCATTTACAAGGTATGTGGTTATATGAAATGTTCATGTGTGAGAGACATAGAGATATTATATTGAATTTTAACTTTTGACTAAGGGTTCATACTAATTTACTATTCTTATATTAGGTGGGTGACCTCCAAGGAGATCCACGAATATGAAGTGCCAAAATGGAAGAAGGAAATTACAAAAATTGTATGTGTATTTGAGAAGGAGCTCCCTACAAGTTTCATGGACCTACAAGTCCATTTACTTATACACCTAGTCGATGACATTGAATTGGTGGGTGTCATATCAATGAGGTGGATGTTTTTCTTTGAGAGGTATATGAAAACTCTAAAAAGATATGTTCGACAAAAGGAACATACAGAGGGTTGCATGGTTGAAAGGTATGTATTGAATGAATCATTTTTCTTCCTGTGTGAATTCCTTGGTAAGGATTTTGAAGATGGTCCACGCTTCTGGGATGAAAAATGGGCATCAGATATTATTGATGCAAAAAAAGCACAATCTAATGGTGTTCAAGTAGAAATTAGTAAGTAAATTCATGATCAATGTGGTTATTTTTCTTACAATCATTAATTTACTCTATAATTTATTTGTCAAATTAACAGCATGACATTTGGAGTTTAAAATAACCATGTTGACATGTAATAGGTGTAGACGAAAGTGTTATACTCAACAAGTTCATTCTGTACCACATGGACTTTAGGAACAAATAGCTTGATTTGTATGATAAAAAGAGAGAAGAAGTGTTAGAAGCAAGGAGACAATTTAAGAGATTGAACCCAAGGAATAGTCCACTTCCCACTTATTTTCTTGGGGAATGGGGAAAAGATTGCACACTAGAATGGGTTACTGAAAAAATTAAAAATCAAATAGAAGATGCATGTACAAATTCAAACATAATAGAAGATGAAATCAACATGTCTAGAGGATGTGAAAGAAAGGTACAGTTGGAATTTTACAAAATTTTGTTTCCTTACAGTTTTGACACTATTAACTATTTTAATATTCATCATTATATTTGTTTTCATTGAGATAAATGGTCTTTCAGAGGTGAGGAAATATCTAGCAATGTGGGCATATGGTTGACATTATCGTGTAGAAAGTGTAGATGTAAAGAGACGATCCTTCGATTGTGGCATCATGGTTGACTTCAATCAATCCAATCGATCAAGCTCAAAAGATAAGAATATAATTGAAGGGAATCTACAATATGTTGGGAAAATACAAGAAATTATTCAGTTGGATTGTTGCTCTTTTAAATGTTGTATTAATAAGTGTAGATGGTATGAAGCATTTGATAGGACACGAAGACATGATACCCATAGTGGATTGTTTTCTATAGATTCCTCATGCTTCCTACTAGAGGATAAGGAGCCTAATGTTCTACCAATTCATTGTGAGAAGGTATTTCTTCATCTCAAACAAGAAGCGGTAGTGATCATTAATCTATTAATTCATAGCTTATTGCAAATATATACATGTGTTTATTAATCAATAAAATTTTTATAACGTACGTCTAATATATGTATGTCATTCATGTGCAGGTATTTTTCTATGAAGATATTTTGGACCTGAAATGGATATTTGTTATACATTATGATCCAAGATTAAGGCATGTATTTGATGATGCATTAGTAAATATTGAGCAAAACAATGATGACCAACAAAATGAGAGAGAGGGATTAGATAAAATCGAATAAATTGGCATCCTTGATGATGTTGAAGATGGTTATGTTCAGGCACAAGAAGACAACAATCCAGAGTTAGATGATGTTATGGAAGACAACAATATGGATGGTATAGAAAATGATGATCCAAATACATCTAGTAACAATATAGATGGTCTACAGTCAAATTTCAATGATGATGAAGATGATGTGGGTCAAGATGAGGATGATGATAATATTAAATACTTGAAAGAACATATGAACATTGACAATGATACACTGGATGACATTGTAGCAGACAATAATGTTAATGACCAAGACTTCTAAATTTTCAGAATTATTTGCAATCCATGTTTAAAAAAGGATGATATTTATGGCCTAAACTTTGAAATGTTTCAGTAATATTATTTGTTTTGATACAAATTACCTATTGCAATATCCTTAAATTGTTCAGTCTTTGGTATGAATTATTGGCAGAAAAAATTAAGATTATTTGGATGCTTCTTCCATTCATTTTGTATCAACATATGTTCAAGAAGACAAAAAAGTTAATAAAATATTAATGTGCATAACTCACAATTATTTAAAGAAGAAACTTTGTTAACTTCATTATTTTTAAATAGTTTCCATTTTTGTGTTGAACAAGTAACAATGCAAAATAAGCTCAAATTTTCAAAAAATATAGTAACTATACCAACATCCATAGTAAATTATGTATTGTATCAGCATATTCATTCACATAAGCACATTATGAGGCTCAATAATTGATATTCATTCAAACATAAAAAGAAATAAGTATGGAAAACATAAGAAAATACATAATGATAACACAATCGTGGAGAATCTTTGATGATAAGATGTTCTCCATTATATTTCTTCAATTGATATAAATTAATAACATAAGTATTCAAATGATGATGATGATTTAAATCTAGGCCTTGGTTTCCTATTTATATAGGAAGCAAGAAGCTATAGGCCTTTTACAAAAAGAGACGGCCTTTCATAACTACTTCTTCTACTAACAACTATTCAATAAGCATAATTAAGGAAATAACAAGACAAGACATTTTGACATATGGTTCCATTATTCAACGTTGAAGACCTGTGATCATTGATCTGGAAAATTCTTCCTCTCCATGATGAACATCCAAATGCTCTCGCATCAATGTCCTATTCTTTTGAAACCAAAAACTATTTAATTAGCATAATTAAGGAAATAACAAGACTTAAGACATTTTGACATATGGTTCAATTATTCAATGTAGAAGCCCTGTGATCGTTGATCTGGAAAATTATTCCTCTCCATGATGAATGTCCAAATGCTCTCGCCTCAGTGTCCTATTCTTTTGAAACCAAATACTTTTCCTCCCACTGATACACCGTAAAATTTGATGGCCACTTATATTCCTAGATCTTTGGCATGTTTGCAGGATGAGTTTTTCATCGACTATCTAGTAATGCCTTTGTATCATCAAGACAAGCTTTAGGTATCCTGCATCAAGAACAATCAACCCATCCATGATCTGATTTAGCCTGTGAAGACTGGTATCATGGTCCTCTTGTATATGAGTTACGCACTTATGAATAACCTGACTGAATTCTTTCTTCCACTTATCCAAGTCCTTCAACTGATCACCATCTCTCCCGATTTCAAGTATATACCATTGTTTCAAGGTATGGCATAAATATATTTGTGTTACAATATTTTTATCTTCCCCTTGTATATATCAAAAATCATCAATAATCATCTTCATAGTTTGTTCAGTTGGCTTTAATGTTGTGGGAGCATCAGGACTTCTTTGTAGAACTTTGCATAACTTAGCCAAAGTATGGTGAATAAGCTACCACCTTTTGAACAAAGGATCTAATACAAGCATATGTGTCTTTATTTGATCCATTTCCTACTGAAGTGCTTTATAACTATCATGCACATTCTCCAGTTTATCCATAACCGGTGTTATCCCGTGCTCAAGAATCTTTTCCATAACTTCACAAATTCTCCTTTTCACTTCATCCTAGGTTTGATTGCTGCCCTTCTTTACATCATTCACTTCCTTCTTTAAAGTTACTACCTGTTCTACAAAAATGTTCTTCACAATATCCATTGGAGCAATAGGAGGCTTGTATAACACCATCTCCTTGCTTTGTGAGGGTCTTGCTCCTCTTAATTGTTCTTTCAATTTTAAACTCTCCATGAATAGTTTATTAACTTCATCATTTAGGAACCTTTGATCCTTTTCATACTCCTTCAATTTGTCTTCTAATCCCTTAACAGTTGCTCGAGTGAACATGGTTGAATGCACAGTCATTATGGCTACCTCGAAAGGGGTGGTATCTTGTATTTTCCTTACCATCACATCCCTTTCATCCATTGAATTACATCCAATAATTTTGGCTTCTATGTATTTTTTTGTTTGATCCATATGGTCAGGGTTTCAATCTTTGGGTTATACCCAATTCCACTCACTCCTTCATCGAAATCAAATTCTGCAACTAGCATTAGATCTTTTTGAGCCCTCACTTGATCAAGCAAAAAAAAAATTCTTTAATTCCAATCCAGGAAAAATGAGAATATTGCTCTTCAAGACCATTTCTCTAGCCTTCTGGGGGCTAATGTCAATGTTTTCAACTCTTAATTCTTGGAAATTCTATGCTACCATTTGATTTTTCTCTGATTCTTCAATTCCTACTTCAACTAATTCCATCCTCTCTTAAAATTCTTTTACCTTCATCTTCATCTAGAAATCCCTAAACTTGGGAGTCTTAATGTATTCATCATCTTCTATGAATCTCCTAGTTGCAATTTCCCTTTCATCTTCATGTACCTTTGTAATTATTTTTTCTACATCACCCATCCTTTCCTCATGTTTATGGGCACTAATCTCAAGGATGGGTTGATAAACCTCAATATCACCTTTCAATGGTTGCATTACTATAGCCACTTCCTCGGCATCTCCCACCACTTCACTCTCCTCATAAGGTACTAACTATTCAATGATTTATGTCTTCTATCTTTTGGGAGGTAACTGCTCCATGGGAGGTTTAGAGGTTTCACCTAGGGTATGTTATGCAATTGCACCACTATCATGTTCTTGGAGATATGCTTCCTTCTTACTGAAAAAGTCTTTAAATTTACCCATTATCGAATCTATCCTCTTGATAGGGGTCCTTTTCCTCAACAAAGTATCCTAGAAAATCCTTGGACCTCCGCTTCATCCTTTCTTCAAGATTCTTCATGTATTCCCATTTTTTCCTTCTACTAGATACATCATTATAAGTAATGCAGTTCCTTATGAAATCTTCTTCATAGTCCACTTGGTGTGCCATTGTCATTTTGGTAAGAAAATTGTGTCGTATGTTGTTCCTGTGATTTTCAGGGTCAAAGGCTCTTCCTTTTACGAAATTCAATGCATATCTTGTCTTGAAATAATACTATAACTCCTCTAGTGTGTCTGAGCCTACAATCTAATCTTCACACTTGGTTTGGTTTGGTAGGAAAGTTACTTTCTTCTAATTGTGCACTACATCTTTCTCCATCCACATCATTTTCCACATAAATTCAAGAAATGCTAATCTAAGGGGCACAAATTTTGGCAGTATGTGTGGAGCAATAGGGCATCCATAAACTCTTATTATTGTAACTTCTGAGAGGAAGAACCAATCTCCAAAATTGTGCGTATGACCCTGCTTTGGTCTTAAATCCAAAGGTCTCAATAGTTGCAACATTTTGGTTGACAATCTTGTTATTGCATACCCAAGAAACCCAAGGATTATGTGTACAAAGTCTTCGTAGAATACAACAAAGCTTGAATTCTCGCACTAACTATCCCAAATATAGCACCATTTATGGACAGGTGTGGGATTCCTTTGCTCATCTACTCTAGCCAATTCCATTATTTTAGTCCAATGGTCCCTATTCTAGTACAATATCAGATGACACGATAGGGAATAGTGTCTAAATGTAATCAATGATCTATCCTCTATAACTTGGGAGAATTCATCTTCTCAAGGTATGAAGCAAAGTCATATTCGATATTAGTTTCAGGGTTTTGAATTCTCATAGCCATCATCATTAGGCCTATTGGTATTTTATCTTGAGCACCGATCCCCAACACTTGGAAAAGAGCTAAATATGTATTCACAAAGTAATACTAAAATTTTTTCACAATAAATGGTTCAGTAGTGGTAGTAGAGATGGGGATTATTTTTTTACCAATGCCTCTTTTCATATATAGGGGTACCTCATCACTTCTATAAGTCCTTCTTAACCTATCATAATCCTCCTCACTTTTTGCAAGTTTATCTTGGTCAGAGCCTGCTTGTTTAAGTCAAAACATTCAATGATGGTTGTTCTAGTTGCTTCTACCAATACTGTGTCTTTTGGAAACCTTACTATTTTGGTAGTTGAGTGGTAGTGTTTGGCTAGCAGTATGATAAATTCTAAATCAACAAACACAATTGGGACAATCAACCTTGCTAGATCAAACATTCAAGGGTTTGACACTAGAATATTCTCATTTCTCTTACTGTAAAAATACCAAAATAGGTCTCATCCAGATTTGGGAATGAGGGCATCCCTACAACTTTGTGTAGTGTCTACGATAAACTTCTTATTACCCTCTTTAGTATACCCTGGAAGTATATCTAATATGAACTAATGGAGTAGTCTCTTCTTTAATTTAGGTTCTTCATCTTTAATTTGAGACTGACTCTTTTTTACTTCTGATTGTTTTCTTTTAGGAGGCATGATTCAATTTTCTCTACTATGGCTTCAGATGACAAAACCTTGAAATATTTTTTATATTAACAAAGCTCTTTCAGAGACTTTTCGTGCACTTGCCCGAGTATTTGACGCTTGCAAGACTTCTTCTTCTTTTATCCTTAGCTCCTTCCACGCTAGTGCACTGCAATTCAGTGTGATATTGGGAAAACTCACTTGTCTTTGGATGGCTTAGTATTCATTCATATCAATTTTAATGTCAACTCTTCATAAAATCATTGCATTTAATTTTGGAAACTGATGTGATTTTTTGCATTTATTGCTATAAATTGTAATGATGCCACGATTACCATACTACCACCGTCTCTTATTATACCCATTGTGGTATGGCAATGTTTTGTCCTTCCCTTATGTTTTTTACTGCAGTATCACCTTGCTTAAGACCTCTTACTGCGAGGTTGTGGTGTATACCGTTCTACCGTAGCCATATTATCCACCCCATGTAGTACTACGATGTCCACTTTTCTTCCAATGCTTACCGCTCTACCGCCTTGCTCAAGTCTTCTTGTTACAAGGTTGCAGTGTATACTGCTCTACCGCATATGTTGTTCACCCTCCCAACGGTATAGCGGTGTATTCCTTATCTTCTTGTTGTTTACTGCCTTACTGCACTCCTATGAATCGCCTTATGCAAGATGGAAGTAGGTACCGCATTACCATATTGCCTTATAATTTTTCCCACGGGGTGGCGGTGAGTAACACTTTATCGTGCAAGCTATATAATCTCTTGGTGGTATGGCGGTAAAGGTTTATTTCTTAACTTAGAAGTCGCCATCCCGCACTGCCTTTATTTTGATGTTGTGGTACTACAATAAAGGTGAAATTTATTTTTTTTATGATTATCTAGAGGAATAAATGGGTATATACAAAGGGAATGCAGGTGGTAGTATGGATCTTGTCACACAAATTGTTGCATTTCATGTTAAATACAATCAAAATATTAGGTTGAAGGATTAGGGTATAGGTTTGAGGGTATATGGTTGAAGTATTAGGTTGAGGTTCAAATGTATCGGGTAGAGGGTATAGGGGTTGAGGGTTTAGGGTTTAAGGGTTGAGGGTTGAGGGATTAAGGGTTGAGGGTTTAATGTATAGGGATGTAGAGGGTAGAGGGTAGAGGGTTTAAGGTTTTATGGTTTAAGGGTTGAGGGTTTAAGGTAGAGGGTAGAGGGTAGAGGATTGAGGGTATAGGGTTGAGGGACTAATGTATAGGGTAGAGGGTAGAGGGGTAGAGGGATTAGGGTTAATTAAGGGTTGAGGGTTGAGGGTAGACTAGGGTTGAGGGTTTAAGGGTTGAGGGATTAGGAAAGAGATTTTACTTGGGTTCAAGGGTTTAAGGGTTAATGAGGGTTGAGGGTAGAGGGTATTGGGTTGAGGGTAGATGGTAGAGGCCAATTTAAGGGTTTACTAGGGTTTAAGGGTTGAGGGTTTAAGGTTGAGTGTTTAAGGGTTTAAGGGTTGATGGTTAAGGTTTGATGGATTAGGGTAGAGATGGAGGGATGGATGGAGTGAGAGATGGAGGGAGAAGTGAGATAGAGAGGAGAGAAGAGAGAAGAGGAGGGAGGGACAAAGATACATGAGGGTTGAGGATCCAATGTATAGGGTAGAGGTTTGAGAATTGAGGGTATAGAGTTGAGGACCTATAGGCTTGATGGTTTGGGGTATTGGGTTGAGGCCTAGCTACTAGGTTGGTTGAGGGATTATGGTTGAGGGTAGAGGGTATATAGAAGGTTTAAGGGTTTAGGGTTTAGTGTTTAAGGGTTTAGGGTTGAGGGATTATGGTTGAGGGTAGAGGGTATATAGAAGGTTTAAGGGTTTAGGGTTTAGTGTTTAAGGGTTTAGGGTTGATCGTTAAGGGTTTAGGGTTGATGGTTAAGGGTTGAGGGAATGGCGTTTAGGGTATAGGTTTGAGGGTATATGGTTGAAGAATTAGGGTTGAGGGTCCAATGTATAAGGTAGAGGGTATAGGGGTTGAGTCTTTAGGGTTTAAGGTTGAGGGTTGAGGGATTAGGGTTGAGGGTTGAGAGATCTTTTGATGCAAGTGAAATGTAGGCAAGCAATTGAAGGCTAGTGAATATTGGGGAAGGATTTTTTGTTCTAACACCCCTAATCCATTAACCCTTAATCCATGCTAGATCAAATCAATTAGGAGCTCAATTACGTGCTAAATTAGGTGCTAAAGAAGGCTCTAAATTAGGTGTTAAATTAGGCGTTAAAATAGGTGTTAATGAAGGCGCTAATCTAGGTGTTAAACTGGGCGTTAATTTGGTCATTAATTTAGGCGCTAATTCAGTCGCTAATTTAGGTGCTAATTTATGCCTAAACTAGCACCAACTTCTTCTGATCGGTGCAAAAAATGTCAAAAATAGCGCCATCCTGATAAATAGCGTTGAAGTTTTCAAAAAAATGGAGAAAAATACATTAAAAGAGTGGGTGGAAGAAAAAAGGGAGCTAATCACAAGGATTTGTTGTAATGACTTTGAAATGGAGACCACCCATTTTGACTTTTTCGTCCTTCCAGGCATTGGCGAATTTGTAGCTCAGCTTCTCATTATACGCTTCCATGGCTACGAAGTAAGGAGTGAAACCAGCTCTCTCAAATAGACCCCAAAGCTCCGCATTTTTTGCAGCGAATCATACTTGCACGGTTTCATCCGCTTCCTTGGGCCACCCATGACGGTCTCTTCGCAGAGGTTATTTTTTGAAAGGAGGAGAAACTCTTTACTATTCCCTTCTTCGTTCTCAACAAAGGCAACTAAAAATTCAAAAAACTTTGTATTAATGGTGACCTTGTGGTTTTCCATTTGAGGAGATGGCGGCTCTAAACTATTAGTTGAAAAATTGAAACAACATTGGTTATCACCTTTATGAATCCCATCATAATTAAATTTGACAGCTCTGCAACCCTTCCTAGTGCTAATTAGGTTTATTTTATTACCAACCTTACCATCGTCACTTACACATGTTGATTTGTCTTTTCCAAAAACATCCTTTAGGTTTTTATCATTGTGAAGAGCGTTCATAATTTCCCCATTTAAATCTTTCCTTTCAATGCACAAGCCATGCCAAATAGACTGTCCTTTCCCTTTCATTCCTATTATTACTTTGGGATTTGGTGTACCTTTTTCCTCGTGCCACTCTGTCCATCCTTTCAGCAAGCCTAAGTGCCACCTAGGATCTCCTATGATAGTTGGATGCCCAAGGCCGCTACCCTTTTTAATTATAGCTACTCCAACCATCATTAGTCCAAGTGTTGGATTTGTCCTTCATTCTTAATCTGTCTTGGGCCAACACTTCTTTTATTTGTTTGGACAGATTGGAGAATTCCCATAATTTTAAAGCTTCATGTCTCACACCTAAGTTAGCCAAAGCATTTGTATCCCTATTACCCTCCCTAAATGTATGATGAATTTTATATTGTTGGAAGAACTGTAACATGTTTTAACAGTCATCCAAAAGATCCTTTATTTCCCAAGAAGCTTCAGCATTGTTGTTAAGATAGTTAATAATAAGTTTGGAGTCCCCTTCAACGATCACATTTTTGTACCCATTATCTCTAAGGTAACCAATTCCAACCCAAACAACATATGCATCAGCAAAATTGTTCTTTGTTGTTCCTAGACCTTCGTTGTATCCCATCACATAGATGTCACTTTCATCCCTGACCACCCCTCCAGCTCCAGCTACTCCTGGATTCCCTTTTGAGCAGCTGTCAAAATTACATTTCACCCTTCCAAGATCAGGGGAAATCCAAATAGTACCTTTTTCGTATAATCCATTTTTCTCAATTCACATTATTCAAGTCATGGGAAATCCCCCATTGCTACATTATTCTTAACTCTTGATAAGTAGGCCCTTTCTTAGCCTGGGTATACTTACAACTTTCAACATTTTCCTGAATTTGTCTCCTTATACTCATACATAGCTCCTTACTACTCTTAGTTGTATCCCTAAAAACCCTATTGTTTCTCTCTTTCCATAGGCCCCAAACCAAAAATGGGGGAACTTATCCCCATAAATCCAAAATTATATTATGGAAGTAGGGGCTAAAGCTCCATCCTTCAACAAACATTTTAACAGAGGCAAGGAAGACCCAATCTATCTTAAGAGTCTTAAGAAAAAATCTCCAAACCTCTTGAGCATATGGGCATTGAAAGAACAAATGCATATTACTTTCTTCATATTTATTGCAAAGATAACACCTATTTACCAAGTACCAACCCCTTTTCTTAAGATTATCCATAGTCAAAATTTTCCTATGCATAACTGTCCACCAAAAACAGTTAATTTTTGGGATTAAGTTTTTTCTCCACACCTTGATCCAGTTAAATTTCCCTCAATTGATAGGTTGTTGATCCATAGCCTCATAGGCTGAATTGACAGAGTACCTTCCTATAGCAGTTTTGGTCCAGATCCATTCATCCATCCTATTTCTTGAGAAGAGGTTTGGGCTTCCAATCTGATTCTTCAGTAAGTCCAATGCAGCATCCCAATTTGGTTGTCTCCCACCTGCATTATTTAGATACTCTTTAAAGTCAATCCATTTGGGTCTCACACCTTCCCAGTCTAAGTAGCTAGAGATCTTTTTACCAATACTTCTTTTTAGTCTAATTTTTATTTGTTGCAGGCCTTCAGTAGCTGATAAAGGGGCATTGGTAAACTGAACATCCTCCCAGAAATTTGTGCTCAGCACATTTCCAACCCTAACTTTTTCTCCTCTATGTAGGATTCCTCTAATTTTTAGCAGATTGTTCCAAAAAACAGATCCATAGGGTAGCTCCTTCCTCCTGAGAAAATAGCTAGCTTCCTTATTGTCTAAGTATTTGGCCCTAATAATTTGTACCCAATCTTTTTCCCCTTCCAATAGAAACCACCCCATTTTAGCCACTAGTGCTTTATTGAACTTTTTTAATTTGTGAATCCCTGGACCTCCTTCCCTCTTTGGGGTACATACAATTTCCCACCCAACAAGAGTCATTCTTTTCCTTTCTTCCACACCTGACCATAAGAATCTCCTTTGAATAGATTCAATTTTGTCCGCTATGTAGGCAAGGATATTGAATATAGAAAGGTAATAAACAGGTATATTCTAAAGAGAAGCCTTTAAGAGTTGAATCTTGCTAGCAAAACTATATTAATCTTGTTTTTGAATAGATAAGCAGCATTTCAGGGTATCAAACCCTTCACAACAAGCCCAAGGGGCCAAAGAAAAGCATAGTTCAAAACAGAGATTGAACTAAGAACAACCAGAAACAGCTGACAGACAGCTGTGGAGAACCAAAGAGATTAAACAGCCCCCAAAATAGAGGGTTCAGAGCTGGCTCCACGAGCCCAAGACCTAAAAGCAAACACGGACTTCTTCTTTCGAAGAACAACCGACCAAGGAGGCTCAGAAACAGGAAACGAGGAGAACGGTGAGAGGATCGACTCCACCTCAGCCACCACAGGACCAACGAGCAGCGAGGGCATTGGTGACAAGGCAGCTGAGAACAAGTCAACAAGCAGCTCAGAAGAGGCACCCAACAAAGGGCGATAGAGCATCGACAGCAGGTGCAGGGTCAGACAGAGCATCAACAACATGAGCAGGGACAAGCCTAGAAGGGTCAGCAGAAGGGTCTGGCACACCAGTGACAGCAGAAAGGTCCACAGGAGTAGAAACCTCTGAAGGAGGACCCACCATGAGGTGATCAAGGAGAGCATCAGTCCACCAAGTAGCAGCGCCCTTGCATCAGGCATGAGGGAAAGCAGAGGCCAAATGACCCACCGAAAAGCATCTCCTACACCGAAAGGGGAGGCCCTCGTAGTCTAAGAGTTGCTTCCAAGGTCTGTCCTCCACTAGAAAAACAACATCCCCATGGAGTGGTTTAGAGATATCCAGATCAACAAGTAATCGAGTGACCGTGGTGTGTCCAAACTCCCTAGTTGTAGAATCCACCAACAAGAAACGGCCAATGGTATTGTCGATGGCTTCGAAGCATGAATCCTCCCAAAGTTGGATAGGAAGGTTAGGCAACCGGACCCAAACAGGTCTGGTATTCAATGGTTCTGTGAGGGGGTTGAAAGAGCGAACCCAAGGCCTAATGGACAGGGAATGAATGCCCCACATCCATCCTCTATCCAGAACACAGCTTCGCTCATGAGGTGAGCCAAAGGTTGCAATAAAGAAGCCCCTAGCACTAGGGTAAAGCTCGATATCCCCAGCAACCAAAGGCTTCCAAGATACCTGCACCCAAGCATGGAGGTCAGGGAGGGATGGCCATAGACCATTGAACCTACAGACCACACCCGTCTTCAATATAAAAACTTCATTTTCCACGATCTCAGGACCACAAACAACCACAGGTGAGTCCCAGGCACAAGGCATAGACTGACTAGAAGGACGAGAACCCGCCTGAGCCGCATCAGAGAACGACTTAGTCTTTCCCGTAGAAACTCCAAAAGTAGGAGGGATAACACCCGAAGAGGTGGAAGGAGAGAGTACAGCCATAGGCGTCGGCACCAACACAGCAGCAGTCCTCCTGCGTGCGTAGGACACGGAGACAGAAATTGGGGGAGGGTCGGAGTTTCCTTCAGGAGGGATTGCACAGGACGGACCGGCCGGAGAGGGAGCAAGCCCACCAATGTCAGGGGAGGGACCATCGCACGCCGCAGACGAGGGAGGGGGAGCCTTAGCAAACAGAGGAACCAAAGCCGCAGGAGCAGAAGCCACAACCGTTGCAGAGGGAGTCATTGTCATCGCGCGCAGAGCACATTTTTTAATTCGGAAATATCTTATAAACACTATATTAATCTTGTTATTTTTAGCTATTTTAATAATTTTGTTTATTCTAGATAATTTTATGGGATTTTTAAGCATGTATACTCAATTGTCTTTGAATTACTATAGAAGGATAACCTCATACATAAACAACAAAAAAATTGATCTCAATCTAATTTGAGTAAATTAAGACAACTAAAAGGACACAAATTGGGATGCCATTTTAGCAAAGCAAATCAATTTTTTTGGAATAGACATAAATTGAGAATTTCGACATAGACTCCAACAAGTGCATTGTGCAAATGTCCACATGTTGTGCTAGTGTTTGGACAATTTGAGCTCTAAAATAGTAAGATGCTAGAAAATCACAAGGATAACAAAAAAGTGAACAAAATTGACAAAAGGAATTCAGAAAACAAGAACTAAGCACCTTAGGAGGAAAAAAGGTTAATGCAAGGGTTAAAATGAGTTTAAAAGAAGACTAAGGAGTGGACACCAAAATAAGCACAAAACATAGCATGAAATGGCAAGGGTATGTATTTTTTGACATTACATTTGGCCCCCACTTTAGCGACTTATGAATCTATGTGAATATGCGTGCTAAAGTAAAAAGGAAAATATTGGAAAGTACATAACATCGTGAAACCAAAAGGGATACTTTAGAGAATGTAGAAATATCTTCAAGCAAAGGAACCATGCTCCCATACTAAGAATTTGTAAAATAAATATATTAAGACAACAAAGACTTGCACAAAACAACATTAGAATGATATAAACTTGCAAATCCATGACATTAGATCATTGTCAACATATATATCAAAATATAAGCAATAGCTACACAAAGGAGAAAATCACATAACAAGCAAACAAGGAATTTTTTGAGTCAACAAAATGAAAGAGACCTCAATGTGAGAGGTTGTTGATATTACTAGAGGTCATACAAATCAAAATACTTTCATGTATCATGAGATGCAAGTTGTGTTATGCTAGGTGACAATGGGTGTAAAAAGGTAAGCCATGTGAAGTGCACATGCTAGCAAGTTGTATTATGTTAGGTGGCTCATAGGTTACCATTATTGTAAGGAGCATGACAATAACCAATTATGGAAGGTGTGTATCAATAAACAATACCATGGGGGATGTAATAAGTAATACCATAGGGGGGGAAATGAAGTAAGAAGAATGTATGGATGCACATGTGAGTAGAATATATTTCCCCCTTTAAACTATTTACATGTGTAATATGTCAAAAATTTAAAGCAATGCAAAGGGGAAGAAAGAAGGGGGGATCCTTAAGAATAGTACATACCCCAAGAACAAGATGTTCATGCCTCTAGAATATAGTTGAGGACAACAATAATATTGTGTGATACTAGAAGAAAGTATGGTTGCACATAAAAGTGTACCACCATGAATGACAATGAACAAACTAAGAAAACTACAAAGGCCACATAGTGGGTAGTAATGCAATAAAGGAGGGTGTAAAAACCTCATAAGAAAATAAAAGAGAACAAATAGAGGTAGACTCTACATTATTCCCATTTTGAAGAATGTCAACTTTTATCACAATATAATGATAGAGATGTCTTGATGCCATAACAAAAAAAAACTCAACATAATAATATACATCTCATGTTATGACAAAGGTTATCTCAATGCCATAATAGAAAAAAAATGAATTGGATAGAAGTAATCCTCAATGTAATGTAGCATTTAAAGAAGAGGTGGGGTGCATTAAGAGGGAGGATGGTGTCTCTTGTGTCAAAAAGTTGTATTTTACCTTTCAAGGTTCAATATTCATTGGTGGAATGGCCAAGCACTCAATGATATGCACAAAAAAGAAGTGGTGTTTGAATATGTTTAGGAGATTTCTTGTATGTAGGAAGAAAAGTGATCAAGTGGGCCTTGAGAAGATTCAACAAGATATGTTCTTATTTAAGTAAAAGAGGAGTAGGAAGCATATGTTTCTCTTGTGGAGAAAGATGCAATTTAAAAAATATATAGAAACATTAGATAATGGAGGAGGGGATGTACATAGAGGAGAAGATTGGTCACCCAAACCCACTATATAAAAAAGTGTAGCATAGGTTCCACAAGGACCTTAATTCTTTATTTCCATCCACCCAAAACCATTTAGAAAGAATTTTGAATCTAGGCCTATGACATGTCTCTAAATTAAAAAAGGGGAGGAGAATCAATGCCACTAGCCTTGTCAAAATGAGAAGTGTATCCACATGTTAAATTAAAAAAGGGGAGGAGAATCAATGCCACTAGCCTTGTCAAAATGAGAAGTGTATCCACATGTTGGAGTAGTAGTAGAATTCACATAAGAAAAATGATCAATTCTATCACGAGAATGCAAATCCTTATTGAATGTAGGAATTTCAAAGTTAGAAAGGTCAGCCTCGTATTCACCAAGCCCATGGGGTGAAATCTAAGGAGCCGTGATCATCAAGAAGGCATGCATTAAAATAAGGTACATCATTACCAATAAAGGGTGATGAAAGTGTTTGAAAATTTGTTGTATAAGATACAAAATTATGAAGAAAATGAGAAGGCATGTGACCCAATTCATCCTATTGATAGTATTAAAGTAGGGCAGACAAGATTGCACCCATGGCATGAATCCATGGTCTACTAAAAAGAAGATTATAAGAAAGAATCTCTTGCATGACATGAATCTCAGAGGTACTAATGTAATAGACAGTGTGTTAGTGCCTAATGTTTGGCATGCCACATTATCAAAATATCTAATGGATAAATCTGAAAGAGAAATAGGAGAAGCATCAATGTTAATACGTTTGAGGTCTAAACTACAGATTTTAAGACCAAAACCAATATTAATTCTATGAAATTCAAAAAAAACATTGAGTTTCAAGATCATGTGCAAAAGATATGACTCCATGAAATTACTCTTAAAGTTGTTGATGAAGTGCACAACTATTGCTACAAAAGTCAAATAGTTTTTACAAAAGATAGCGGGACATTTTTTTAACCTTCAAAATTGATTGTTGGGTTATTGTGGTGACTTCTATTGGTGACAAACATTGTAAGTGGCAAAATAGGCATCATCTAGGCAATAAAAACATAACAATTCTTTGAAAGATGGAAAAGCCACAATTTTAACAAAAATGATTTAAAAGAGTGACTTTTAAGATTACAAAACATGTAACACTTTGAATTCTCTTTTTTATAAAACATGTAACACTTTGATTTCTCTTCTTTTTGGTCTTCTTAACAAGTATTCCATGCCTAGAAGAGGAAGAATTCTAATTCTACCATTGGTTTTAGTCCAAACATATAGGATTGTTACATGTGTATGCAATAGTTTTTCCTTCATTTAGAGAGTAGTTGCAAGTACCGCTGAAGCTCCAAAAGTGGGAGAGGGCTCCATGAATGCTAAGATGGCATATTATTTACCTATTTTTAGCCTTGTGTTAGGTTTTCTATCATTTATAGTAGAGGATGTAAGATTTCACTAATTGGAGTTGGGTACTTTAGTCCTCTGTTTTATGGAAATTGTCATTTTTTGTTGCTGTGGGAGTTGTTGTAAAGCTTTTCTAAACTTTGTTAGACAATGTAAACAGTAAGGTTTAGGATTAGTTGCATGAAGAAAAGTGTTCGCTCTTCTGGGAGATTTCTGCCCATTTGATGGTTTTTCCTAACCGGGAGATTTCTGCCCACTTGAAGGTTTCTCCTACGTGTATTTGTGTGCATATGTTTTGTGTATGTGACTCAAATTCTTTTCTGCATTTTGGAATTATCATATTTTATCCTTCAATGCATATATTATATGTAGCCATTAGCAATGGTTAAACATGTGTATAGGGAACTTAGAAGCACCTCATTTAAAATCCATATGTTGTATACTGGAGTGCATCATTGCTGCCCCGAGCTTATGGATCAATATGTAAAATATCCTTTATTTTGTGTATAAATGGTTTTGCTGCCTAATGGACACTAAGTTAAAAATTTGATCTTTTAATAATCCTATATGGATGTCACATAACTTATGCACTATATTTCATTTTGGAGATCCTAAAACATGAGGATATTTACCCATAAGGGTAAAAGACTACCTAACTGTGGCGTGCATAAACATTTCAACAATATCCAAGGATAATAAAACTATGCCCATTCTTCTATCTCTCATGTGCTGGTTGTGAACAAGGGATCACATGAGAACTTGTACATCTTAGTGCCAACAAGCAGGCATTAGAGATTCTGTTGATACCTTATTAACTTGAAGCCAGTAGAGGAAACAAGCGGCTCTGCAATGAATTTAGTTTTAGATAACTATTAAATTGTGGTAGATTGTGACACCTTACCAGATTCTTCCCATCCTCGCTGCCTCCACAACACCTGATAAATACTTATAGTGAGTAGTAGACAGTAGTACACTGGAATGGATTTAGTACCACGCATATCCTATTTCAATGGCTGGCCTCTAAGTTAAGAATACGATCTAAAGAATATGTGATGCAGTTTTGGTGGACAGAATACAACAAATTGTTTGAATTCAAGGTAGGAATGCTTGTATAAATGCCTATTATCGAGTCCATCAAAATTCAGAACTGGTTTGCTGATGTAGGAGCATTGTTTGTGGGAGAAATATTTGCCATATAAGAGTGCAGAACTGTATTCTCAAAAAACAAAAAAATATTATGCTGTTTAGTTATTGTTTTAATTTTCTGGCAAAGTATGCTTCATATCTTATATCATGTAATGCGGAGATCAGATAGAAGGTCCTCAAGTGATTGAATAAAGTTGAATGAGAAGAGCTAACGTGCCAGCTTAATCGTCTTTTCTAGAAGGATGTCTTCTGTTTGTAAGTTGGAAGTAAGAGGTCCTGCTCTTAAAAGGTTGCTTAATCTTAAGAATTTCACCTACAGGAAAGATATTTTGTTTTTGACCACTTTTCACAGGGTGCTGTTTCATGTAGCTTTTCTGGGATCATCTGTTAGCGTTTATGTTTACCTGCGTGAAGGAACAATAACCCCTTTATGCAGACAAAGGTAAAAAAACCTACAAGGAGGTAGGATATTCCTGCTAACTAAACACTGTTTTAATTTCCTTGCCGTCATGCTTAATTTCAAATACTAAACTTCATCCAAGTACAGAATTTCCTGAGCAAATAGCACAAACATGTTTGATTTCATTTTCAGCATCTGAAAAATCTTATAAGCATGTTAAATAGAACTGATAACCGAATAATAGGTGTTTCCTCGGTAAGCAGTAAGCACAAATAAAAGCCACTCATAACAGACGATAATAACTTTTGTAGGGTTAGAAAAAAAATTCTGATTCAGAATCCTACACCCCACCAGAGAGATTAAAATCAAAGGAATGCCCATCCCTTCATAATTCTTCCAAGTTAAGAGCTCATGTCGGAAATTAACTCTAGATGAATTTCTTTGTTTAACATTGTTGGATGAAAACTGGATAACAGATTTGTTTTGAAAAAAATCAGATGAATCCTAATTTTGAGTGTCCTTTGATTTCTTGCAAGCAACATATAAATAGATGGGTACTGTGGCCTGATACCATGGTTGGCAGCCCACAAACAAGCAATCTGACTAAATAAAGCTGCAGTGAGTAACACTAAACATTGACAGGTAAGATGTATTACAAAAAAATCATTGATAAGATTATCAATTATTGGTATATGAAATCACTATCGACCCAAATAATGTGACACAAAATTTGCCCATAGAAAACATGTGTCAAAACAGAAAAAATTATCTCCTACTAAAATGTTCATTATTTATAACTTACAGTCAGAAAACAAAATCTAACAGAAAATATACAGACAAAAGAAAGGCGAGACTAAATACAAGAAGTTAGAAAATCACAAACAGAAACCTTTATGCTTCTTAATAATATATCCAAACTCATCAAACAGAATCCACACATGGGTTCTTCCACAATCATACCACATATATCTGCACATGTAGTAAACTATTGTATATGTCTTAGGCCCTAAAAGACTCCAGCTCTTCTACTTATTCTTAAATAGGTAGACTGTAGAATATTTACATATAGAGAGTATTTCAGTTATCAGTTGGAGGGCTGCTTCTGAACGTCTTCCAAAGGACGGAACCAAGCCTGCTGCTCAAGAACTGAGTCACCACTCTTCTCATGAGAATGGTGATGATCGCCACCTGTCCAGTTATGCTCCTCTGCAGGACCAAAGACTCCAGTTTTGGGATGTGGTACCCAGCTTTTCTGAGTTTGAGGCTCAATTACATCCTCAGGAACCCTATTCAAATGAGCACCATCATCTTCATTCTTCTCATACAGTGATGAATGCACACATCTCCTGCAAAATCCCAACATGAATAATTAGACTTTAGCACCCACAATGACTAAAGTGATTTTCGTTTCATGAGTTTTCATGTAGCATTAAGATTCCAATGTTTAAAACTTTTCCAACCTTTTTGAAGCATGCCTTGGCCAACACAAGGTATTCTGTAAACATATGCCATATTCCCTCACCAAATTCCACACTTCCTAAATATCACACAGGATATAATGACAAGAATTCACCTGATCATCATATGTAAGAATGTAAAAAACTTTGTACTTGTGGACACAGGTCCTTAACCTATAAAGGGGTATCTTCAGCAAGGCACTTGCTTTCTTTGCTGCTTATTTACACACACACACACCCATGTACTTTTGAATTTTGATCGAATTGATATGTCTATGTGACTTACAAAAGGTGAAAAGAGAGAAATTTTTGTTGGTAATGAAATCTACGTCTGCTGGAGTAAGAATGCCCTGTGTTCAAATCCTAGTCTATCTCCATATTTCAATGTGCCCAAAGTAAGCTAAAACCTCAACTAGAGTGTGGCTTGTGGGGAATGTTTGAAGTGCTAATCCCTCCATCATGGGAGAACCGAGAGTGATGGACACTTCTTGAGAGAGGTAGAGAGGCATTATGAATACAGAACAAAATCCACAAGAAGATATGTTATGGCAGTGTGGCTAAATGAAGTTAGAACCTCGCCTGAGGTGTGGCTTGTAGAATGGAAGAACTGAGCAGGATGAAACTTCTTGAGTGAGGAAGAGATGTATTATGAATGCAGAAGAAAATCCATAAGAAGATAAGCCATGTGGTAAATTGACAAGCCTGTTATTAAGAAGACATTACAAGAAAACCTCCACAAGGGAAGGTGATCCACAAAGGACATCTACCAAACAAGGAGGAAACTGTCAACCTACATATTAACTGCACCGACCATACGTAACATATTGTTTCTCGTAAGATTGCAGTGGATCTCCACTGTTCCCTCACATGACAATATGAAGACTGTCAAGCTGAACGATAAAGATCGATAAATAGATACTGCTAAGCTCTGTTTCCGCAGAAGAGAGACAGACATGGCTTACATACCCACTTAGGAACTTTTAAGCTGTTTTATATGGATTCAACTGCAGGAATTAGAAAATATTTAACGCGTTTGGTTCCAGATAAAAAGGCTAAAATGATTTTACGTACGGAAATCTCAGCGATCTAGCACCCCCTAGGGTAACTTAAGAGTAAAAAATTCATGATGATAAAGGGCAACCACGCTTAGGGGTAAACCAAGCTTGTTGATTTACCACATAGATGTTAAGATATAAATTCAAAACATACCCTGTCCAATTTTATCTGACTTTTTTTATTATCACTAATTAACCTGAGAGGCATGTGTTGGAATGTAATTAAACTGCCCAAATCTACTAATACAAGATTTTCTGTACCCAAAACTAGAGGATCGAAAAGCTCAATTGCCAAAGTCGTTATAAAATTGTGGAGCTTCATACAATTCACACATAGGGCAAGATGTACACAGAGACCTCCAGAGTAAATTAATAGCAGAACCCATTATATAAAACAGAAATAGAGCACCCAAAATCAGATTGCTTTTTGTCATACCTGAATGATCCCTGAATGACAGCGTTATGAAGGATATAGGGTTGTGCAGTTGTAGGATCCCTAAGGTTGCCGCAGATGATCTTGTTGACTCCTCTGACAACTCCAGTGAAGAAACCTCGCATCTGCAAATTTGCTGCCATACAATAAATTTCCTTTTCTTTCCTTACTCTAAAATGTATCTAACCAGACTCCCAGAAGCTTATTTATCTTCAAGTAGTGAGCAATGTTTTGTATCTGCAAGCCTTGAAAATCTCCCTCGAGCCTTCTCCAACTGCGTGGGATGAATGAATGAGATTTTAATGAAGCCACCTAACACAAAGTATATTCTACACGCTCCTCATGAATATGCCGTTCCCCTTGACCCCACAAAAGCCCCCCACCAAATACTCCAAATATCACCCACCCCAGTGGCCGTACCAAGATACCATTATAGCTACAGTCCAAATAAACTATTAGCTGGATATGGATAAGTTCGGTATTAGCACAATGTCTCACCGGTTACCCAGTTATTGTACCGAATGTACCTCCATTTCGCTAAAATAATATTTTCATTTCTTTTTATTTCTTGTATAGCTTAATTTTGATATTTTGAGACAAGTAGATTGATCCCAATTATCTTCGAACTTAGAATTTTTTTTTCATCATTTCAACTAATATGTATAGATCTTTTTTATTTTAGTGTAAAATATCTTATCAAATTATATCTAGATAGATAAGATATGAAACTTTGTTCATTTTGACTTAGAATTTGATTGTATTGTCTATCCAACATTTTTATCCACCATTTAGATGTGCTTTTGATTCAATTTATTAATTAATTCAAGTTCAATTAGAAATGAATTTTGAATTTTAATTAATTTATAAAAAAATTGAAATGGCTTAATTTTGATATTTTGATATAAGTAAATTGGTTTCAATTATCTTGAAACCTGATTATTATTTTTTTATCATTTTAACTAATATCTGGATCTTTTTTATTTTAGTGTAAAATATCTTATCAAATCATATCTGGATAAGATATGAAACTTTGTTCATTTAGACTTAGAATTTGATTATATTGTCTATCCAACATTTGTATCTATGTATTTTTATTCAATTTATTAATTAATTCAAATTCAGATTAGAAATAAATTTTGAATTTTAATTAATTAATAAATATTTTGAAAAGGCTTAATTCTGATATTTTGATATAAGTAGATTGATTTCAATTATCTTCAAACTTGAATTTTTTTTTTATCATTTCAACTAATATCTATGGATCTTTTTGATTTTGGTGTAAAATATCTTATCAAATCATATATAGATAAGATATGAAACTTTGTTCATTTTGACTTAGAATTTGATTGTATTGTCTATCCAACATTTTTATCTACCATTTAGATGTACTTTTGATTCAATTTATTATTTAACTCAAATTCAAATTATAAATGAATTTTGAATTTTAATTAATTTATAAATATTTTGAAATGACTTTATTTTGATATTTTGATATAAGTAGATTGATTTCAATTATCTTCAAACTTGAATTTTTTTTTTATCATTTCAACTAATATCTATAGATCTTTTTTATTTTAGTGTAAAGTATCTTATCAAATCATATCTAGGTAGATAAGATATGAAACTTTGTTCATTTTGACTTAGAATTTGATTGTATTGTATATCCAACATGTTTATCCACCATTTAGATGTGCTTTTGATTCAATTTATTAATTAATTCAAATTCAGATTAGAAATGAATTTTGAATTTTAATTAATTAATAATAAATATTTTGAAATAGCTTAATTTTGATATAAGTAGATTGATTTCAATTATCTTGAAAACTGATTTTTTTTTTATCATTTCAACTAACTATTTGATTTTAGTGTAAAATATATTATCAAATCATATCTAGATAAGATATGAAATTTTGTTCATTTTGACTCAAGATAAGGTCTCATGGAGAGAGGGAGCTTCCTTAAAAGTCTCACTAGCAAATGTTGCTTAGTTTTTTAAAGAATATGTTAAAGTTCTTGGTCCCATGGATTTAATGTTGCAATTCTACTTAAAATTTTAAGCTCCAAAATTTAAGGAATGAACTACAATGCTTTGATAAGAATTTGAAATTTTAGATGATACACAAGTGGCAAAAAAAAATTAAGTTGTAGGGGCAATTTCTAGCCTCATCTCAATTTCACCACCTATCCTAAAAGGTAGGGGTTGCTATTTTTTAGAAGATTCCAATTAATCTTGTAGCACTTTTGTTTTCCATGAGACCTCAAGCTCCATGAAAATAGATGTCCAAGCCCCCCATGGGACCATACTTTAGAATTTGATTGTATTGTCTATTGAACATTTTTATCTATCATTTAGATGTCTTTTGATTCAATTTATTAATATATTGAAATTCACACTAGAAATGAATTTTGAATTTTAATTAATTAATAAATATTCTAAAATATGTATTCATAATGTATTATACTATTTAAAGTTTATTAGATTATATAATCTAATTTACTATATTTTGCATAATGCATGTATGACATTTTAAATTATTAGTAAACTTAAAAAAATATTACAATCAAATATTATATAGTATTTATAATATATGATTTTTATCATTAAAATAATATTTTAATTTATAATCCATATCATTTGATAATATTTTCTATGTAAAATACATATTAATTTAGATTATTTTCAAAGATAGAATATAAATAATCTTTTCCTTTTTAGAATGTTTCACTCTAAAAAATAAAATTATCTTCAATATTTCTCTAATACTTAGAAACTTTGGAGATTTAAAAGTAATAGTTAATTTATTGTTTGATAATTTTACTCTTTTTTATATATACTTATTATCATAACAAATTAAGAGAGATCAAAAACTAATTATTGAATTATAGAGATCAAGAAGGGTTGTTGAACTAACTTTGTAAGTAATACAATCATATTTTTACCTTTTTTTAATATTTTTTTTTATTCGTACCTTCTTTTAATGTTTTGATTTAACTGTTTCAATTAAAAAAATAAAATCACATAAAGACCAAGAAGAGTTGTTGCTACACTTTAAGTTGTAAGTAGTACACTCATTTTTTAATATTTATGTTTTGATTTAATTGTTTTATTTACAAATAAATTAAATCACAATTTAATGGGGGGAACTTATCTATAGTAATGAATCTTTTATATGTATCCCAATTTTCCACATTACTAGACCATGCTTTTAATTTTTTGACTTTAAAATGTAATGTTTTGTTGTAGATTCTATTATAGTTAAAATTGAATTATTGTTTTGTTATAAATTTGATAGGAATAGTTGGGCTCTAGGAAAATTCACCTTCAGCAATTCACCACTATGGAAAATTCACAGCAGGAAAATTCACCACCATGACAAATTCACCACCAACAATTCACCACTATGGAAAATTCATCCCATTAAATTATCTACATATTCTCATAAGTTCACCTAAATAAAGAAAACCCCACCTAACTAAAAAAAACTTGCTCTACATCCAAATGGATCACTTGAAATTTTCTTAGAACACATTCATTTGTTTTCTATTCCAAGGATCCATAAATTAACTAAAAGAATAATAGTATAATATTAAAAAAAATAGGTGGTAGAAAGACACGCTCAAAGTCTATGCAAGACAACATAAAAAAATATGAAATGCTTCATGTTAGAAAGGGGTGACTCCACAATAATGTGTTCCATTTTTTAGACAAAGTAGAACATTGAAATTGGCTCTTTTAACCAAAATTTCACCTAATGTCATCTATAACAAAGTAAACCGTGGAGAATTTAAAAATGATGTGCACTAGTATTTTTATATTTTGTGTTTAAATTCTAAGAAAATATTTTTTTTATTTTATTTGTGAAATATCTATTAAGTTTTAATAACTTGTTTTTTATAGTTAATAATATTTTACATTTATTCATATTGCATAAATTTTATAAAAAACAAGAAAAAAATATAAATTCTTAAACATAGATTGGTAACACATGTGCAATATTTAAATTATGAGCTTATTATTAATTTTAAGTGATTAGTTATAATTTGGACATAGGTTTATTCCATATCACATAATTTTTTTGTGTATTTGCTCAAATTAACCCTTTTTATTAAATCCATGACATCAATACTTAGAACATAGATATTTTTCAAAACAAATATCTATTATTATGTTTTTTACATATGTGGAACAAAGACCTTGATGTTCAGTGAAAAATTTATGTTCACTAAATAATAAAAATAAATATTATAATCAAATTAGATATATTCAAAATTACATTGTTTGAAAAGCTTATTGTAAAGGTTATTCCTATAACAACCTCATATCATATCAATTTCATTTGTTGGTTCAACCCAATGTTTGAAATAAAAAAATTCTAAGAAAAATATGAGCACCAAGGAAGAGAAGCCCTTTTGAGGGCCTTTGTTCAAAAGTACCTTCAAATTAAGGTCCCTTTCGTGTTTAAAAATATATATGAATTTTGAACAAAGGTGTTTGTTTATTTTTTCTCTTCAACCATATAAATTTCTAATGTTACACAAGTGGGACACACTATTATGGGTCCACCCACGGTTAGAAAGGAGATTTTCGATCACTAGAGGGTAATGCTCCATGCATTGTTGTCAAAGTCCCACCTCCCTTCTCTTCTCCTCCTTGGGGGTACTAATGAATTTGTTGTCAAAAGATATTGCATGGAACCAATCTTGTGGCTCTTCACCCTTGAAAATAGAGATAATTTTTCCCTTGATTATTCTTAGTTCTCACAACCACCTTCTTCTTCCTCTCATGGGCATGGTGCTCTTAGTTGGCCACACTTTAATTTTAATTTTTAAACTTCAAATAATATAAAGAAAATGAATGTATCACTAAAAAGGTTATATAAGAGCGGCACTACTGCTACATATGACTATAAAACAATATAAGTCAACAACTTATACAAAGTGGTTAGGGATAGTTGGTTTAGGAAACATTTATATTGATTTCAATAAATCGAATAATATTTTTAATAAATTATATTTGTTTTAAATCAATGGAAAGACAATTAAGTGACCAAACCATCATAAAAATTGCATATGATGGGCAAGGGTGACCATCAAATTCTAGGCTTGATTCTAGTTGGCGTACATACTATTTTGTAAACCTTGATATATGTGAATATTTTTAAAATAATTTGAGGCTACAAAGGGTTAAATTTTTTCCATTCATAGAAATCAGAGAAAATATTAGATTACATAATTAAACCATTTTGGAATAGAATTTAGCTAGATAAAATTTAAAAATAATTTTAGATGGTTGATTTTTTATGAGAATAAAATTCCTATACGGATATATATTAATAAATTAGTTATATATTTGTAATGGTGATATGTGGATATTTAAATTAATAATGATTGATCAACACAAAATTATAGTGAAAACAAGTTTCGAGAAGTGAAGCAAAAAATAGTCTTTTATGGATAATATAAACTCTAGCCATGAAGGAGGATTGGATTTTCTTGTTGCTAAATGTACAAACGGGATTGAAATCAGTCAATAGGCAAGTTGAGAAAGACTCTAGGGACAAATTCGTAAATGTAGGAGAAAACCACAAAATGGATACACTCAATGAATCAAAACTAATTGAATCAATAATCAAGCTAGATGGTGATAAAAGGGGAGAAAATAGGATAGATATGGAAATTAGGATGGAAAAAGAGGTCAATAAACATTAGAGAAAAGATTGTATATAATAAGTAAGCTACTAACTAAGTGCGAGAAGAAAAATATGAAAAAGGGACAAAAGAGCCATTCAATCAGGAATTAGGTAAAACCTTATAATTCCTACTTCCTAATGATGTTATGGATATTATTTTTTAATGCCAAAAATGAATTGTCATTTTCTTATATTTCTAAGAGGCATTCCTACCAAAACTTTTTTTAAAATGGGATCCATTGAATTGGGATAATAAGGGTTGGGAAATTGAATCTTGAATAGGTTTAGGAAAATGGTATGTATCTTGTATGTTCAATTCTATCAATCATACTCAAGTAGTGTTGTAATAAGGTACATGGGTGATTTCTGAGAATTTTGTTACCTTCGAGCCTAGAAATTTTCTTTCCATCCTAAAAGCCTTTTTTACTCTGCTACCACATGTGGATAGAACTATATTATCTAAATTTGGCTTTTAGTGTTATGTTAGGTGACATTTACCTTACAAACCTACATCATTTTTATGTCTCCACATTTCTTCGAAATTGTCTTAGGGTATATGTGAGAAATGTATTTAATGTTGGTATATTGTAATTGCATTTTTTTTTTTTGATGAATTTTCCAGATATCTATATTAATAAAGATAAAATTACAAATTCACAAAAAAGGGGCAGGTGGTAAAAAGGCACACCCCGAATGTCACATGGGACCATCCCAGAAAATCCAAAATAACAAATGGGCCCAGCCCAGACAATCCAAAAGATCACATGGGCCTAGCCCAGAGGTCTAAATAACATAAAGAAAATTAGGCAGCCAAGGCAGTGCCAGTAGATCCTGGGGGGTCCCTGTCATCCAGATGTTTCCCACATACATCAGCAGGGTTTGGAGTGACGTTAGGAGGAGCACCCCAACCATCATCAACTTTATCTTCATCTTTTTCCTCGCGCCGAGGCGAGATTGCGAGAGCCAGCCATGGAAAACTTTTACCACTGGAGGGCCAACCAGAACCAGAAGCAGGCAGAGTATCAGAGGGCCACCCCAGAACCGCCACCACCACTCCTCAGAGCACCACTAGAGTGCCAGCCCTGACCAAGATGCGGTGAAGGAGAACGAGCCTGCCTGGGAGGCCGAGAATCTTGTCGAGCAGGAGGTTGGGAGCGAGATTGCACGGAATCACTCCGCTTTCGGCCCCGAGAAGGTGACCGGCCGCGGGAGGAGGAGGGCGAATCAGGAATCTGAGCCACAGTACAAGGGGCATTGCCCCAGTGGTCTAGGAGAACCTGCTGGTGAGCCACTTCCAGTGCAACCTTGTTGGCTTGCACTTGAATCTGTAAGAGAACATTAGAACATATAACTGCTTTATCATAGAGAGACAAACATCTAAATGAGAATTAGTAAATACACAAGAATTTTTGTCTTTCTAGATATTGAAGAGGATATCCACCCTAAAAGTGTGCCAAAGCTGGGTGAACTTAGTCAGGGTTCCAGGCGGGTCCTCCAGCAGAACCATATGCCACGAAAAGGGTTCTAGCCTAAAAGGCTAAAAGAAGTCATGAATCCAAGTCCAAAGCTGCTAAGCTCTGGGATAAAACCAGAAAAGGTGCTTAAAGCTTTCAGGGTACCCACAAAAAGGGCAGTGAGGGTCAGAAACCCCCAAATGAACAAGCCTAGAACTCACGGGCAAGCCTTGGAAAAAAATACACCAAGCAAAGTGGGCTAGCTTCAGATTAACAATTGTAGACCAAGTGGCATCAAACCTCTTATGCCAAGTATGGGCCGAGGAGTTAAGAAGCCACCTCTGGTTCAAAGAGCTGATCATAGGAAAATGGGGTGAAAGCCACCTGTAACCAAGCCGTGGCTTGCAACTCCAAAGAGGAGTATCTGGAAACCATTTCCAATCTTTCCACCAAGGTTTATACCCACGAATGCCAAGTTTGTGAAGTATTTTCGCCGAAATGGCACTCACCAGCCCATCAAAAGTAAGACGATCCTGGTTTTGAAGACTGTATTGGGTTTTAAAAGCATCCCACTGTAGAATACACATGGTAGGCCAGTGGAAGAGTTGATGCAGTGTATGAATGCCCTTCTTATGAAATCTGAGAGCCTTGAGCCAAGGCGACTTAGCCAAGGGTTGACCATTCTGAGCCAAAAGGGGAGACCACTAGAGGTTATGCTGGTTGATGGAGAGCCCATCACGAAATATAGCCCCGACCTAATAGAGCCAAGGCTTAACGGTTTCCCAAGAACGCCAAATGCTTTTGGCTACAAAGGAGCCCATAATTTGAACCGGCTCCCTCATAACCAGGAGGGTTTGGAGACCGATTCCTTTCCAGGCAAGTCTGTGAATAGGAAAACCAGACTGAATACAATGCCTAAGGAGAATCTTTTAGGCTTCATCCCCGGTAAGCGCACAGATAATCCATTTGACACAGAGAGCAGTCCCTTGTCGTTGAGTGGAGAGCAAGCCAAGCCCTCCTGAGTCCTTGGGGAGATAGCAAAATTCCCAAGCGACCCGATGAAAGCCCTTATGAGTCTCAGAAGAGGCCCATAGAAAATCGCAGAGCAATTTCTCAAGCCTATTGTAGGCCGCTTTAGAAGGAGCCCAATAGGAAGAATAGTAGACATGGGTGGCAGCCAAAATTTTAGAGCACACTTGGAATTTGCCAGCCAGAGAAAGAGGCTTAGTAACCCAATAGGCTAGCTTCTGTTCAACCTTGGAGAGCACGGCTTGCCAGAGCTCCTGAGGGGAAGCCTGAAAGGCGAAAGGGATGCCCAAAAATTGAAAGATTTCTCCCTGACCAATCCACTTCCAACTATAAGTTTGGAGCCACGCAGGAGTGGGGAGCACTGATTGTCTGTAGCACAAGGTCTTGTGCCATTGAATAGTGGAGTCGGACGCAAGACAAAAAGTATCAAGGCATTCAAGGGCAGCAGCGATAGAGCCTTCATTCTCTAAGAGAGTGAGAAAGGAATCATCCGTGAAATGACCATTGACAAGCTGCTCTTGAGAGTTCGGGAGGGAAATCCCTTTAACACGTTGTTGGGAGACAACATTGGCCAGGAGATATCCAAAGCCCTCAACAGCCAAAACATACAAAGCAGGGGCAAGAGGACATCCCTGGCGAATAGAACGAAAAAGACCAAAAGCAGAAGACTGGTAGCCATTAATGGAGATGCAAGTCGAGGCATCAGAAAAAAGCATACGAACAGATTGCAAAAAATTGGGCCCAAAGCCCAAGGCCTACAACATTGCAAGAATGAAAGGCCATTCAATACGGTCATATGCTTTGGCAAAATCAATTTTAATGAACACAACTTTCTGGTTTGACCGCTGGGCCCACTCCATGCCTTCCCAAACAGTAATAATGTTATCAAGAATAAACTTGGACTTAATGAAACCAATTTGTTCAGGACGCACAACCTGAGGCAATAGGTGGCAAATTTTCAGAGCCAAGGCTTTGGTAATGATTTTATAAGAAACATTAAGAAGCGTGATGGGCCGCCAGTTGCAAATTTCCTCCAGATCCCCAGGCTTAGGTATGAATTTAATATTGCCTTTATTTATTAAATTGCCTAGAGAATTATTTTGAAAGGCTTCAAGATAAACATGATGCAAATCACTCCCAATACAGTCCCAAAGAGCTTATAAAATTCACAAGGAAAGCCATCAATCCCATGAGCCTTATCATCGGCCATGGAGGAAATGACTTCCTTGAGATCATCAATTGTTAACAATTGATCACAGAAATTAATCTGGGCTGAAGAAAGCCTATGTGGCACAACAGCAAGGCAGTCCTTAAGGGCTTACTGGCACACAGGTGTGGGGTCCTGAGCCGTGAAAACCTGCTCATAGTGACACAAAAAAACCTGGAGAATGTTAGGTAGCTCAGAGAGCACTTGGTTACCATCTTTGATGGCTTTAATGTTGGTGGAGGTTACACATCACTAGAGGATACAATACTCTCTCCTAAGTGTCCACGTTGGGAATATGAAGAGTCTTGAGTGGGGATCCAATTTTGGAGGGAAATAGGTGTCCATTAGTGTGCCACTAGAAGCTAAACAATCACCAAAGCATCCTAAATGCCAAAAAATTGAAGGGGCTATGGGTTAGGCACCCATGTTGAAGCCTTGTACACATTAATTAATTTATTATCATGACTCTTGGTGTTCCAAGGAAGGGGCATGGATTTTTTTCAAGTGGTTTTGGCACCTCTTTTTTTATTTTACCATTGTGGTTTTGCATCCCACAAGTTCTATAAATTGGAGCCTTGAGATGGTAGTATCATTGTATGTTTTTTATAGGTGTATGGAAGCATCCGAGTTGTCAGAAATAAGCAAGGTAGTGTATTTTGGTGTATCTCTATTGTGAAGATAAATAATATACTTTACCTCTTTTCTCTTATGAAGTTTTTTTCAAAATGGTTTCTCCACATAAATTCGATGTCATATTTGTTTGTTTTTTTTTTCTATTATGGTGAATGTGCAATCACATACATATAATCTAATTTGGTAATCTTATTTTCATATTTGAATACACATACATAAGTTAATATTGTAGCTTAGTTTCACATTCTTTACAATATTTGGTATCAAAGCTAACAAATTTTTTAAAAGGGGATGCCTTTCTCTTAAGTGTTGAAGGTTTTTTGGCTGCAGTAGGAGCTTTTGTTTTTTTAGTATATTGCAGATTTATGAAGAAGATTGTATACCCTGCCTTCTATCTCTCGCCACTTAATATTTAAAAGTTCAATGAAACGGGCTACGAGATGTAGAAATTAAAGATGGAGGGTCTCCTAGAAGAGAGAGATCGATGGTTGCTAGTTTCAAAAGAAAGTAAAGTGGTTGCAATGAGCAATAAAGATTATAAAAAGTTAGACAAGAAGGCACAAGGAACCATTTGGTTGTGTCTTACAGACTATCCATTTGAATGTCTACATCGAAGACATGCATGTAAGTTGTGGAAAATGATAGGTGATATATATCAAACTAAAATTTTGTCTAACAAGTTATATCTCGAAAGAAGATTATATTCTTTAAAAAAGAAAGATGGTGAATCTATAGCAAATCATTCAAATTATTTTAATCTAATTATAAGTCATCTTACATCCATAGATGTTAAAATTGAAGATGAAGATAAATGTATCTTGTTTCTTTGTTCTTTGCCCAAATCTTGGGAAAATTTAATTATTAGCTCATAAGCAACGGTAATGCAGAACCAAAGATGGAATCTATTATCTTCATACTTCTTTCAAAGCAAATGAGGATAAATTCCATGAATGTTGGCTCCCAAGATGCCTTCCATGTGAGGGGTAGGTCCAAAGAGAAAGAGCCTAAAGGGGATAATAAGAGGGATAAGTCTAAAGGATGTTTTAAAACCCCAAGAAAGAGTAGAGTAAAGTGTTGAAATTATGGTAAAAGAGAGCATGTGAAGAAAGAATGTGGGAATAAGAAAAATAATTTTGATTCCTCCATGGAAAATTCCTTTGATGATGATTTTTATGTTTTGTTTATTTTAGCTAACACTAATAGTGATAATGCTTGGCTTATTGATTCAGATTTCTCCTACCATATGACTCCTCACAAGGAGTGGTTTACTAATTACAAAGAATATGATGGAGGATAAGTTTTCCTTGGTGACAACAACACAAAGAGGATTGTTGGGAAGGGAAAGGTAAAGTTGTATTTCAATGATGGGAGGATTACAACTCTTGATAATGTTTTGCATATTACAAGACTTGCAAGAAATTTATTTTCAATGTCCAAGTTGAATGATTCTGGAATGCATGTGACATTTGATAATTTTGGCTGTAGGTTGGTAAGAGGGAGTTTGGTGATAGCTAAAGGATCTTGAATTGGGACTTTGTTTAGGATAAATTCCTCTAATTTATGTAACTTTTCAATGTAACTATATAGGCGCGAATTTGCACCCCTTACGCAAATTCCCCTTTTACACTTCCTCACCTTAGAAAACCAAATTCGAGGGGAAAATTCCACATCAACAAGTTGCCTTCATTCCACTTGTCGTTTGTCTTTTGTCTCAATAGAAGAATGACTATCGGGGATGCCAGTGCGGTGCGAAAACGTCTGTGCGACACACTTACGTCCCTGATGGATTCCCGCTTCTGAAGTTGGCAAAGGCATTACACTTCCTATTGGAATGAATTTTAATGTCCCTCTCGACCAACCGACCTGAAAATGCCTTATTCTCCTCAATTCACCTTCAAAAACATTCATTCTTCATGCAACTCATCTCTTTGGAATCTCTTGGGCAATCTCTAAGCATTCACTTCACATCCATCAGCTCAAGCAGCACTTTGGCACTTCATAGCAACAGCAACAACACTCCATCAACTTCGTAAAGCAAGTGTGGAACAAGCCATTGCAATGAGGGCTTGAGGTTTTGCAACACCTCCCTTCACCACAGTTGAGGCTATGGTGATTGTTCAAGCTCTCTTTCTCCATCATTGGCTAGTGAGATCTTGGTGGAGGTGGTAACGTTTTCACTCCTCTCCTTTACGATTTGGTTGAGTAGAACTTAACTATTTTGTAGTGTTTATTGTGTTCTCTACTTTATTTTCTCCTTTATCATATATTTGTCTATCGTTGCTATCTTGGTTGTCCGTGGAGGTGGAAACACCAAAATGGGGGTTTGATTGAGGCAAACCCCCAACAATTTTCCCTCTTCCTGTGTGTAGGTGGACATGCATTTGGATCTAGTTGGCATACAGGCTTTGTCACCTTAGCTTTAATACATTTGCTTTATCATATTCATCTGTATCTCTCTTATTTTATAGTTCATTTTTATTCCCTTAGAGATCACTAGCTAGGTCATCAACTTGTTTTTTAGTGGTTCTTACTATGTTTCTAGTCCTCTAGACATATGGACGCCATCCAACCTAAGAGATGCCAGAGTGTCATGTTGTCATCCCAGAATGACACTTTCATCCTCTAGCAGAGAGCTACCTGAGGTGCAGTGTTGAACCTAAAAATCGGCTCGCCTAGCCTTGTTTTGAATTTCTGGTTTGTAGAGTAATTGAACAACCTTATAGTACTCATCATTCTTGTCTCTCATTTGAAACATTCCTTTAGAGTGAGGTAAGGTAGGGAAGCCTTCTGCTCTTGGCTATCTATGACCTAGAGCCTTAAACATGGTTGGTCCCCCTCTCTTACATTTTTGGTGAACCTGACGTGAACCATTTTGGTTTCATTTTGTGATACTAAAAGCTCCTTTCCTCGTATTCTAGGAGCATTGTAGGTGTGAGTGTTGTGATTCCTCCACCTTACAACCTAACCTGTGACTCCTAGTAGGCGTAGTTGGAAGGTTCCAAAAGTGTTGCATAATGAAACCTTAATTGGGTCACCGTCTTGTCCTGTAACCTTTGAGGGGCTTTGAGAAAGTGTCGTCCAGAGTACATAATGGCCTCTTTTCTATACCAATCTATTTCCTTTGTGCAACCTATGAGCAGTGGTACTGGTATAACCTTCACCTTGCAGGATATATCGATGGGCTTTAACAAAGAACCATCTCCTCTTTACACTCCTACACGAATCAACGAAAAACACTATAGCAGGTGTTTCAGTTGATCCGACGTCTAGTAGGTATTCCAGTTGATCCAACGTCTCAAGTGAATATCATAACTAAGGAGATCATGCTAATCAAATTTTTGCATAAAGATGGGTATGATGCACTTGTGAGCACCATCTACATGCACAGCGGACTATTCGTACCTCCTCTAAGTAGTATTGTCATGTCGGTTCTCATTGGACCTAAATCTGTGAATCTTTTGTTCGACATTATCCTGGGGTATGAACTCTTCAGAGTGAAGCTAAGTATCCCATGGCTGGTAGCTATGAATGTAGTTCCCTCAGTTGTGTATAAATGTTTTAAATTCATTCATGAGGATTTCATACATGTGATCCACAACACTGGCTATAGATCGTTGGTTGCACATGGTAGTTACTCACTAGATTACTTTTGGCCTACACCTGTTGGTCCTCTAGGGAGGACCTCTTGTATTGGACATATCAAAATTATAAGAAAGGGATCCTAAGGCCAAAAGTGAGATACCCTCCATCACCTTATGATGTTTCACATAGGGTGTGTTTAAAAGCTGACAGTGACATCGCCAAGGCATGCAGAAGAGAAGAAGAGAAGCGGTCCTAAGACCCTCATTCTTCCTCCTTCATTGTTCAACTTGACGCTTCCTCTCGCCCTGTCATGATGCCATCAGGTTTTGCCCCACATATGTGCGAGAACCCTATGGTGCCCGCTTTGTGAAATACTAAGCGTGTGTTTGAGCTTCCTGTCCTACCCACAAAGCATAGGCTCGTTCGCTATGGCAAGAGGAAGGGTCCCCATGGGGAGTCCTCTATGTCTTGGCCTCTACAGCCTCCCACTGCTTCTGCTCCCAAAGCAATAAACAGGAAGAGGCCCACTATTGAAGCACTCGAGGTGACTCCCCTATTGCTTCTCAAACTGTCCCTCTTGTTCCCATTCAAGAGTTTGTTCCTCAGCTAGAAGCAACTGTAGTGAACACTCCCATGGCTGAGCAAGAGCCTTTTATTCCTTCGCAACCTCCGGCCTCTAGCTTGAAGAGTCGAAGAAACTGCCTTGCACACTAGAGTAAGCATCAATGAAAGGCTCTCATGGTTGAGCAAGCCACTTTGAAAAAGAAGGACGAGGGGATGGCCACCCCTATGTCAAGGTCTCTTATTGTGTCTTACCCTCTCCTTTCTCCTGCTTCCATTCAACCTAATTCAGTCTCACCTTTGACTCCTTCTATGAGTGCACCTAACCCCATAAAGGTGCAGGTGTTTATCGCTCCTTCAGTGGAGCCACCCTTGTTGATGTCCCTTTCAGACATCCCACCATTTCCAAAGCCTGTGAATATGTTGAACACTTCGATGATATCTGTTGTAGCTTTCTCCTCCTCTTCTTCCCTTGCGCCTCTTGCTTCATCTGTGGGGAGTTCACATCCCCCAATGAAGTCAAAGGTAAAGGATAGCCCCTCCAAGAATAGAGGGAATAAGATCATTCCACCTTCTCTGAAAGGTGGTCCTACATTGGCTTGTTTTATCTTAGTGACAGAGCAAGCCCCAACTTCCCCTGAGTTCGTCACCGCTCCTGAGTTGTTCGGTGAGCCTAGCAATGAATCTCAGGTGCAGTCTTCCCCATTCATTGATGTAAAACATGGCACTCTAGTAAATTGCATGTTTAACTCTTTGGATGAAGTTTCGGCCTTGTCAGTGATCTTCACAAAATCGTTGACCCTAGCTCCACAAGAGCTTAGCGAAAAAGACCTTGCGAGGGCTTCTTCCTTAGCCCTTGTTGCGGGAGGGTCAAAATCTCGTCCCCTTAACATTCCACCATGGCAAGATCATCCTCCTTCCCCCTATGATGATTTAGAGTGGGAAGCGAGTGACCTCTTGGTTGATCAGTATTAGGGGGATGCCCCTTCTTTATCTTTAGATTAGATATGTGTGTGCATTATGATGTGTTCCCTAATGATCGTGCTATGTGTTCCTATATTCCCCTTGTCACCCTTGTTGGTGCTTGGATACATGAGTGATTTTTGTGTCATAAACCTTCTTTTATATGTTTCATCATTACTCCATGTTTGTAACTTGACTTTCGAAAAATTGGGGACGATGCAAAGTGTTGGGGGCATTTAGGCTTCCCTTCCATGTTGACCCAATTTTTTATTTTTACTTTGTTTTCCATGCATTCTTCTTGATCTGGTTGGGGATTTATGATCTTTTTCCTTGCACCACGGTTACCTATTATTTATATAAGCATGAGCAGATTTGGTCCCGTGAAACTAGATCCCCCTGTGTCATTTGTTTGTGATTACTTCTCTTTTGCTCTTCACTTATCTTTCTCTCTTCTTTGCTTGAGTTTTCCCTCTTATGTGTGACAACGCCATCTCTATAATGCTTCGATTTTCAGAAAACACATTTGTTTCCAACAGATCTTTTCTCGAAAGTCCTCATGAATGCCTCTTTTTCAAAATTGTATTTGCAACTAGGACCCTTATGGGAACATGATTCCTTCATCATGGGTTCGTAAAGAAATAACTTGAGAACCTTCCTCCGAGGTGGGAACTGATTTGACCTTCCCCTTGTGAGGGGGCATTTTTATTCCTTTTGAATTCCTTGATGAAGTGAACATCTTTCAAAAGGATTCCTTGATGACGAATCAATTTGAGAAAAAATGTCCTTCTTGTACTTTCAAATAGTGTCCCTTGAGTGGACCTCCTCTTCACACTAGGTTCCCAAGGGATCCCTTTGAAAATTTTCCAACTTATTAACGGTCTGCCTGACTGTCCGCTTACTTTCCTGCATGGCAGCTTTTTGACATGTTCTATCTGCGGGTAAACATGTCGCTTTGTAGGTGCACCTGTGAAGCCGCTTCTTGACTTTGTGGAGTCCCCTTCCTTTGGTTTCTCTCATGTGAGAGATCTAGGGGGATACCTCCCTGCAGATCTACGAGCTTGTAGGGCACTTCCTTTGTGCTTCCTCCATGCGAGAGATCTTGGGGGTCTCTCGCTTATAGGTTTGTGGGTCTGTAGGGCACTTTTCTCAGTTTCTTTCATGTGAGTTATCTTGGAGGATACCTTCCCTACAGGTTTGTGAGTCGTTAGGGCGCTTTTCTTGGTTTCCTTCATATAAGAGATCTTGGAGGATACCTTCCCTACAGGTCTACGGGTCTATAGGGCACTTTTCTCTGTTTCCTTCATGTGAGAGATCTTGGAGGATACCTTCCTTGCAGGTCTGCAGGCCTGTAAGACACTTTCATTCTACAACTTCATGGTTCTACGGGACTGTGGAGTTTTTTGCTTTAGCCTGTGCTTTCGAGCTCGCCAAACTATAGTCTGCTTCCTTGATGGTTTAGGTATACATTTCTAACCCTAATACCTTTTCGATCTACTTTACCGAAGCACTCATTAGTATTTTTGCTTCCTAAAGTGGGGGAAAAATGTATAGCCGTGAATTTGTACCCCTTATGCAAATTCCTCTTTTACACTTCCTCACCTTAGAAAACTAAATTCGAAGGAAAAAATCCACATCAGCAAGCAGCCTTCATTCCATTGGGCATTCATCTTTTGCGTTGATAGAAGAATAACTATCGAGGATGCCCGTGTGGCGAGTAGACCTCCCTGATGGATTACTGCGTTTGAAGTTGGCAAATGCGTTACACTTCCTATTGGGAATGAATTCTAATGTCCCTCTTCGACCAACCGACCCAAAAATTCCTTATTCTCCTCACTTCACCTTCAAAAACATTCATTCTTCATGCAACTCATCTCTTTAGCATCTCTTGGGAAATCTCTAAGAATTTACTTCACATCCATCAGTTCAAGCAGCACGTTGACACTTCATAGTAGTAGCAACAACACTCCATCAACTTCGTAGAGCAAGTGTGGAACAAGACATTACAACACGGGCTTGAGGTTTTGCAACACCTCCCTTCACCACAATTGAGGTTGTGGTGATTGTTCAATCTCTCTTTCTCCATCATTGGCTAGTGAGCTCTTGGTGGAGGTGGTAATTTTTTCACTCCTCTCCTTTACGATTTGGTTGAGTAGCACTTCACTGATTTGTAGTTTTTATTGTGTTCTCTACTTTCTTTTCTCCTTTATCATATATTTGTTTATCGTTGCTATCTTGGCTGTCCATGGAGGTGGAAACACCAAAACAGGGGTCTAACAGAGGTAGACCTCTATACAGCCCCCAACAATTTTTCCCCTTCCTATGTAGGTGGACATGCATTTGGAGCTAGCTGGCATACAGGCTCTTTTGCGAGATTATCTTTGTCACTTTAGCTTCAATATATCTACTTTATCATATTCATTTGTATCTCTCTTATTTTATAGTTTTGTTTTGTTCCCTTAGAGATCACTGGCTAGACCGTCATCTTGTTTTCTGGCGGTTCTTACTGTGTTTTTGGTCCTCTATTCATATGGATGTTGGCGCACCTGAGAGACACCAGTGCACCACGCTATCATCCTAGAACCGCACTTTCATCCTCGTGAAGAGAGCTACCTAAGGTGTAGTATTGAACCCGAAAACTAGCTCACCTAGCCCCATTTTGAATTTCGAGTCTACATAATGATTGAAGGACCTTATAGTCCTCATCATTATCATCCCTCATTTGAAATTGTGATCCTAATAAAACATCAAGTCCTAATGTGAAATGCTAAAATGATGCAATAAGAGGAGATAACATAATAAAAAGGCACCTCAATGATTAGCCTAAGAAATAGGTAACATGAAAGCAAGATAAACAAATTTGATTGTTGATTGTTATACCTTTATGCTGCTTCTTCCTTGGTTGGCCCTTGATCTTTGGATGTCTTGTGTGCTCCTTGGATGGAAAACTATGTTGAATATGCAAAATGATATGAAAAGTGGATGAGGATGTGATGATTATGAGATGAGAGTTCAAATGGAAAATTGACAAGAGTTTGGTAGCAAAAGACTTGATCTTCAAAATGGGAGAAATGAGGGGCTATTTATAGGATAATTGGAATTCTCTAGAGAATTCAACAGTTGAGATTGATCCAACAAGATCAAGATGAAGGGCTATGGTGAGTTGAGGACTCACAAGCCCTCACATCTTGACATGTGGAATGTGAGATGTCTTAGGGTGGAATGATGTGGAAATGAGGTGGAAGAGAAGTACATGAGGTGGATGAAGGACAAGTACTTTTGAGGTACCTTGGGGGATGAGAAGATTTCCTCAAAAAGGAACTTCTTGTCCCCAAATGAGGATGAAAGAGACATTTGAGGGATTTTAGAATTCCTCAAAAATCTCCATGGGAAAAGGGGAAGTGGTTGGAAGAATAAATGCAAATTAAAAATTTACATTCATTGGAGAGTTTATTGGGTAAAAGAAGGTCTCCAAAAAGCTAGAGATTTGTCACATGTGGGTGATGTGACAAGTCCAAAGTTCTAGAAGTCTTTGGCACATGTAAAGTGACAAGTCAAGCCTTCTAGAATCTTGCATGGGGATGGGGAAGACTTTGGAAAGAAAAAAGTGAATTAAAAATTCACATGGGGAAGAGAGGAGTTTTGGGCAAATAAATGTGAATTAAAAATTCACATGGGAAAGAGAGTTCAGGCTAAAAATGGTAAGTGGGAAGGTTGACAAGAAAAGGTAAGCTAAATGTGGTTAATGATTCTGATTAAAGTTGTGCAAACACAGGATTAAGATAATTAATGAGAGATTAGAGGCAAGTGGGAGATTATGGAGAATGTGACACTTAATCAAGATTAAGTGATGCACATCCTAATTACAGATTAATCAATTTAATCTAGATTAAAAGAGGGTTATGGAGGATGTGACAAGGAGAGAGAAAAAGGGGAATTAAAAATTGATTTTAATCCAAATGGGTTAAAAGACTAAATTAAATAATTTGTCATATTTATTTAATTTAGAGAAGAAAAAGGATAAGGTAAAGTATTTAATTTATTTAATTACATACTTTAGAAATCTTAGTTAGAAAATGAAATAATGATTAAATAAATGATTTAATCACTATTAATGAAATAGATGGATAGAGTAGACGATTTTGATCATATGGAAGTGATCAAATTTGGATGTCTACAGAAACATTCCTTTAGAGTGAGGTAAGTTAGGGCAGCCTTCTGCTCTTGGCTCTCTGTGACCTGGGCCCTTGAACATGGTTGGTCCCCCTCTCTTACAGTAACTAATACTAAAAATGCATGTATGTTGTGGCACCATAGATTGGATCACATAGGTGAAAAAGGACTAAAGATTATTCTTTAAAAAAAATGGTTGATATTATTTATGATTACTCTGTTGGTAAAAATGAGTTTTGTGAATATTGTGTGTTTGAAAAATAAAATAGATCATTTTCTAGTGGAACTAATAAAGCAAAGAAATTATTAAAGATCATTCATTTGGATGTATGTGGGCTAGTGGATGTTGACTCTTTGGGTAAATCTCGATATTATGTTTCTTTCATTGATGATGTCTCAAGATACACTTGGATTTAGTTTATGCATTCAATATTTGAAGTTTTCACTAAGTTTAAGGAATTTAAGGCCTTAGTTGAAATCAAATAGATTATAAGATAAAAGTGTTGAGGTTTGACAATGGGGGGAATATTGTTTCAAAGAATTTGATGAATTTTGTAAGCATGCAAGTATTGTTCGAAAAAATAAAACTCCTTATACTCCCCAACAAAATGGGGTAGCAGAAAGAACAAATTGAACCTTAATAAAGATAGCTAAGAGTATGTTAAGTAGTACTAAGCTTGATAAATGTTTTTGGGCAAAAGCGATTGGTGTTGCTCGTTATTTACTAAATAGATCTCCTTGTTCAACTCTTATTGATAAAACTCCTTATAAAGTGTGGATGGGTAGAAAGCCTTCAGTTCCACACTTAAGGGTCTTTGGTTGTGAGGATTTTGTTCATGTGCCTCAAAAGAAGCAATCTAAATTGGATCCAAAAGCATAGAAATGCATCTTTGTTGTTTATGGTGAGAATGTAAAAGGTTATAAGCTTTGAAATCCTCCAAAAAAACAAAATTTACAATGGTGAAGGGGTCAACCTGTTGATGGTCATTTAGTTGACAAATTTAAGACACTTCTCACTAACAATTGTATGGCCATCAAATTTAAGATAGTGTCCAATGACGATCGCTTGACCATCAAATTTAAGATAGTGTTTTATGACAATCATTTGGTCGTCAAATATAAGACAGTCCAAAAATTTTGTGAATTTCATACGGTACAGATGTTGTACGACCTGGGGTAAAAAAAAATTGACCAAAAAAGTCTTACTCTAATTTTGATAATTTGATAGTTGATCTTAAAGTTTTTGGGCCTTTTAAGTACGATGGTGAGGTATGTTTGGGCCAAAAGTGCTATGAAATATCAACTACCTTTTGGAACCATGCCAAAGCCCCTATTTTATGATTGGATCATCTGATCTTTGATTTTGGTGAAACAGAATCCAATCTTAAATTTTTTAGGCTTTCTAGACACAATAGAAAGACATAAAATATCTCTAGGATTACCAAAAGTTGCAATCACTCATATCTCACAAGAACACAAATGTGCAAACCATAGTACATATAGTTCAAACTATTATGATTCTCTAGAGATCATCCAAAAATGTAAGAGAAGAGCATTGGGTTTTCGAGAAAAATACTAGCACAGGATTAGTCTCAGATCTCTTAAACAATTAGATAACAAAATGAACTATAGCAGAAAACAAAGCTCTAATAACATGTTAGATTTTGTGAGAAGAAAGAACTAAGGTAGAATTTGATGTTGGTCGTAGATCACACACAAATCCAATCAACAAATGGTTGAAGATAAAAATAGTAAAATGGAGAGAGAATCTTGAAAGAGAGAAAATTGAGACAATTGCAAGATAATTTTGAGAGTACTCACATTACTCTCACTGAACTAGTTGAGGTGAGTGTTGAATATATAGCAAAAAATGGCATATGCATATAGGAGGTGCATTAACTCCAACTTCCCATAATAGGTGAGAGGTTATACCTATTTGGTAAATACCAAAACATGTGGCATAAATTACTCAAATACAGGCAAACTAATGGTTATGAGAGGTGGCATAATAATCCAAAAGAGGGTGTGTAACTCAACTACCCATGTGTGGGAGAGAGTGACACATGAACCACTAATGGATTACACCATGTGGTCTCATATTAACCAAGTCTAATTAACCCATGCAAGCTTAATAATATGTTTAGAAAAAATCCCCTAACATAAGGAAAATGAAAAATATCTACACTAACAAGAACACACTCTCTCCTATGAGCATTCCAAGGCATGTCATTCACATTGAATAAAGGCAACACTTCAATCAGTGCAAGAAAAGGGATCTAGATCTAGACACAATCATCCTAACAAAATATGCATGATTAAAGAATGTTATATTTTGCAATTTACACACATTTTCATAGGTTGACTTAGGAAAATGTTTCCTCTGGCAACACAATGATAACCCTTCTAAGATATTTTTAAAAATCATCAATCTTTGAATATTAAAAAAGATAGAAGAAGCAGGGATGACCCCACAGTGCAACAGTTGTTGCAAGGCAGTGTTAAACACTGCATTAGGTGTTTGAATCCCACAAAGTGTGGGAGATGGGTCATACGTTGGCATCAGGATGTTGGAGGATGGTGGGCTGCAGACGGTGGGTAGTGGATGATGGTCAGTGGTCAGAGGACGGAGTTTGAAGAACGAAGGATGAAGGGAGGTCATAATTCCCAGGACGATGGTTTGACTGGTGCGGCTAGAGCAGTATCGTTGGGAGATGCTCGGGGGATCGGTGGAAGGAAGATGAAGGTTATGGAGGGTGTGCTAGAGGAGGTAGAGAGAAGGAGACGAAGAATGGGAGATGGAGGAGATGCAGGAGAGGAGGAGAGGGAGTGGAGATGGAGGAGCTGGAGGAGAGGCAGAGAGGAGGTAGACGAGAGATGGAAGAAAGGAGATGGAGGAGAGGAGAAGAGGAAGAGGTGGAGTGGAGATGGAGGAGCCGAAGGAGAGGAAGATTAGAGGAGATGGAGGAGAGGACAGAGGCGAGATTAATAACGGGGATGATGCCCCCCAAATGTGGCCTCACTGGTTCAAAACTCCAATCAAAAGCATTTACCTATCAAAAAAAAAAGATAGAAGAAGCAAAGGGAAATCACACAAAACAAAGTCATATAGACTATCATTCCATTTCTATAGGTGCTAGGCATATAACTAAGGGTTGACCTTTCATGTCATGTCATTTCTATTAGTATGATATATTTCTAATTGTAGGCTTGAGATTTCACAATAAAAACAAAATTTTTTAATGCCAAGACAAAATATAGATAATTTTTTTTTTTTTTCAAATCTTCATATCTCACAAATTCTAAAATCTTCATACAAATCATTTATTCTTTAATCACAAAATTAAATATATTTACTATTTACATTTATTTTTTATTTCACATTTAATATTATTTCAAATTTCATTTAACTCTAATATTATTATTCAACTATTCTAAATTAATTATATTTATGTAAATTGTTAGAAGGAAAAAAAAATCTCTTATAATATTAATAAAAAAGTACAGCCAGCCTATTATAAGAGAATTTGAAGATAAGTTTAATATTTCAAGTATCATTGGTGATAAGGCTATTGTGTTATGGTTGGTCAAACAAATTTTATTTGGAAGATTTTTTATTTTATTTTATTGGTGAAGGCCAAAATTTAAAGCCATAATAGTGAGGACAACATGCATGTTTTGATTAATGTTGGTTCAAGTGATTTAATTGTTGTGGATAAGGGTAAGTTGGGATGGGGCCATGATAGCCAGCTTAGAATAGATATTGCATCTAAAGGTCCCACATTATGTGTAAAGTTATATATGAAATGGACAATTAACATTTAACATCTAATTCCTTGCACCCTAAGTAACTTTATATGTATTGTTGGTTGTGATATTTTATGTCTTTTACTTGAAAAGTATTGAAAAAAGAAGTGTGTAGAAGACCTGTCCCTACCCACAATATTGGAATCTTACTTTTAAGTGTGTACAAAGGACATGTACCATCATTTATTATTACAAAATTATTTAGTTATCTTGAAGGAATTAATTAATTATTTTAATGATAATAATAAATCTCAAGTCATCAAGACGATTTTATAGTAAAGTAAATCTTAATATTCTAATAGTATTGTTTTCTTTTGATCATTCTAAAACTTGTTATATTATTGATTCAATTTTACACCTGTTTCAGATTACAAATTAAGACAACAATGCCATGTCTTTTGATTTGATATTATCTAAACATGATTTCTTCCATTCTTCTTCTACATCTTATCTGGTTACCATTCTAATTCTGAGCTAGATTTCCAAAAATAGAATATCTTGTTGGAGGGCAGAGTATATGTTTTCTTGAGGCTAATGTGCATCAATGGTAAGAAGAAATTTCTTAGGAAAAATTAATTATATTGTATTAATTTGAAGATCTTTTAAGAAAATTTCGTTCAATATTTTGCATCAATGTTTCAGTTCACTTTATAATTCATAATTGCATTGAGAAATAAATGACCAGATTGGATCATGGAATGATCAGTTTTCAAATCATGATGATGAATCATGGAGAATGATCAGAGATATTAATACAAAATTCTAAACATATTTTTTCCCAAAAGCTCTTGAAATAATCTCATGGACTGTGAAAACTTGATGTTTAATAGTCCTATTGTAGTATTTCTTGTCATAATCTTTCTTTCTTCATCTCTGGTATAATTCTTGGAAGTATGGTAGATTAAAGATTTCCCCATTTTCTGTAAAGAAGAATGATGATATTACTGCAGGATAAGTGTTGCATATTTTATATGTTTTACAGTTGAGGGACAAGCTCATTTAGTTTTTCAAATTTATTTATGGTGTTATTTTGAGATTTTCTATTTTTGTCTATGATTCAAAGTACTCATGTTTATCATTTGCATGATTCAAACGTGTAAAACTGCTTTTGATTTGCCTATTCATATTTATACATGCTTAAGGGTGAAGTAAAAGACTTATTATTGTATTTGAGAACAGTTGAGTTTTTACAATAGTGAAGAATTTTACTGTGCAGAGTTTTTGATCCAAGAATATTTTCCATAAGAATTCTACATATTATCTTTATATTTCCTTTGTTAATATTTCAAATCATATATGTACTACTTCTATTGTATAGATTTATCAGACTTCTTGAAACAGTTTAAATACTGTCATGTACATAATAGAACAACAAAATTTATATTACACATATGTCATCTGAAGATTGGTTGATAGAAAGAGACATGCTGCAGCGGGCTGCCATGATATAGACTCTTTATAGGTGATTGTCTTCTTTCGCAGAGACAAAAACAATTATGAGGTCCCTGAGAATGCAGAGTCATGTGCAGTCCAACCTCACATGTTTATGATTTTTGAGATGGGACCAATCTTCAGGTAGCTAAATCGCTATAGAGAAAAGAGAAAATTCAAATAGTTCAATTATTTATGGTTTATTGGGCACTATGGTAAAACAAAGACCTAAAATGTAGGTGAATCTGAAATTAGAGGTCTAGAACTATTTTGCACAAAGAACTCGAGAGGTATACTTGGTAATCTCAGAAATGCAAGTACACCAAGCAGGAAAATGATGTAAACATTAAGGTACACATCTTAAGGAAATGGCTGGGTATTCTGTAGAAAACAGAATTGAAACCTTTAAAATGATTGGAAGAAGGCATTCCAAACTTAAAAGAAATATTCTGGAAAGCTAATTTCTGATGCAGGAAACTTCTAAGAACCTTTAGGGAAACAATTAGATACCATTTCCCTTCTCTACAAGTTTTCTAAGGTTTCTCAAACAGAGAAAAGTGAAAATAGATTTCCAATCACCGGAAATGGCTTCTGAGATTCAAATATTTAGAGTGCAGATACAAAGATCACTAAAGTGAGGGTTGCCAAGTATGCCATACTGTTTTGGTGTATAGAAACAATAATGTCCCTTATTGTTTTTAGCTAATGCAGTAGATGAAAAGTGTTATGTATTTAGAGATATGATATTATAATATATTCATATGGATGGAGATGTCGAAATGTGGCACCCATCCCTTAAGTTAGTTATATTGAGCCATTTGAATAATTTGTGCAATTAATTATATCAGGAGTTGAACAGGCCTTCATTAAGATTACCCTTCCATTGTATTATTTGGAGGAGGTCTACATAAAGGAGGTTATTATCATTGTAAGATATGTGTGAAGTGTGATATTGTATTTGGGATCTCTTGGAGATATAGCATGGAGTGGCTTCTTCCATAAGGAGTATTCTATGGTGTTATCCTATCTCAAGGGTTTACCCTATCTTAAGGGTTTACTCTATTTTGGCATATATTGCATATTAAGGCATATTGACCCACAAACATCTCATGTTGTGTGAGATCTATCTTCTGCAATATATTATTTCCATTCTTATATGTGTGGATCTTATCAGAAAGAGGTAAAGCTATTGGCAATCGTTGATTTTTAATTTTTTTAGTATTAACAAAAAATGAAGCATATTCATTACCTCGAATCAATTTGGACAGAAATTACATATTGGCCAAATCAGTAAATGACATGAAGAATAGCAAGTCAAAAGTAAATAATAACAAAAACAGGAAATGTTTTCAAGAGGGAACAAGAAAAAACAGATTCTATAGACACTAAATATCTAACTGAACAATCTAATTAGTCATTGTAAAGAGAAAATTATGCAGAAGAGCTTTATGGCATGATAAAATGGTTACAAAATCAATAAAAACTAATTATCTATGATATTGCTATCAGAATTCAACTGTGTAATTTTTCGAGTTGAACTCATTGACCCATATTTCATGAGCAGTGGTTAATAAAAACCCATCAACTAATTATCTAACCTCCTCCTTATCAACTAATTATCTAACCGAACAAATTCGTAATCAATATAATTATACACAAACATGTCAGAGTCCATAGCCCATATTATAAAAACACAAACATGTCAGAGCCCATAGCCAATAGATTGTCACTTCATAGTCGGGCAACATCAATCTAGGCCAAAAATTGTCAGATCACAACTTAACAAAGTCCATACTCAAATAAATTGCATAACAGTGAATCAGATATCTAACGTGTTAAACCCAAACACAATTATTATTAACAGGTCCATAAAACTGTAATTTACAGTCAGCAAATATCTACTGACAAAAGAAAGTTGAAAGTAGAAATTATATGAAGCACTTTGAAGAGAATCACATATAGAAAACATTATACTCAATAATATATAAAGGTTAAAGAAACAGACTCCACACGCCATATCCTTCATCAATTGTACCACTGATGTCTCAGTGTTAAAGAAACATACTCCACACACAAAACCCTTCAACAATTGTAACACTGCTGTCTCATGGTGAAAGAAACAGGCTCTATACCCTAAATCCTTCAACAATAGTACTACTGATATTTCATAAAATATTAAACTATGATATGACTTTGTCCATAAGCCACACCAGGCTTTATGCTTATTCTTAAACAAGTATAACTTCGAATATTTACATATACACAGTGTTTCACTCATCAGTTGTAGGGCTGCTTCTCAAGATCTTCCAAGGGACGGAACCAGACTTGTTTCTCGAGAACTGATTCTTCAATCTTCTCGTGAGATTGGGGACGGCCGCCACCTGTCCAGCTCTGTTCCTCTGCTGGACCAAACACACCTGTCTTGGGGTGTGGCACCCAGCTTTTCTGAGTTTCAGGCTGGATTACATCATCAGGAACCTTATCCAGATGAACACCAGCATCTTCGTTCTTCTCATAAACAGATGAATGTACACATTTCCTGCAAAAATGCACACGCAACTTATCAGGACCTAGTGTCCCTAGTGAATAAACTCATTTTCATCTCATGCTCTATTTCATGTATCCGAAAAGCCCAATCCTGGAAACCTTCCCTGGGCCCTCAGCCAATCCAAGATTATCTGCAAATATGTATCTGGTATCTAATCATAAAGCACCATATCCCACATTCTTTGACTGCAGACAGTATGATGACATAAATTCACCGACCTATCAAATTTGGGTGTTTTTGAAAGGCAATCCACATAGGCTAGTGTTACATGATCTTGAGTTCAAATTCTTGCTTCTCTAATGTTTTTTAAGGTGGTTAAGAACTTTGGAAATGGAAAATCACACTTCTTACAGAAAGAGGGTTAAAACAGAACAACATCCACAAGATGGAAATTGCATGATGTAAGTCAAAAACCATGTAATTAAGTTAATATTACAAGGGAAGGAAACCTAGAAAACCTAGGGACTTGCACAATGACCTACAGAGCATACATAAACATGATACATGCAATGGGGTTTCCCACATGCATGTCGAGAAGAATGGAAAAGTTAATTGCCAAATTAAGCTGTCGCAAAACTCTGCATCTGCAGCATAATAAAGGTGGTCATTGGGTGTGTCTTCCATTATAATTTATATGTATAATTCATACTGACAACATATATAAATAAAATATAAGCATGTTCCAGAGATCGAGTGCCATATTTGCATTATCCAGAAATAAAACAGAATTGGAACCCTGAAAATGCATTTTTAACCATACCTAAATGATCCCTGAAGGAGACTGTTTTGGAGGATGTGGGAGTATGTGGGATCTCTAAGGTTACCACAGATGATCTTGTTCAATCCTCTTATGACTCCACTGAAGGAACCTCGCATCTGCAAGTTTGCTGCCATGCAATAACTAAATTTTCTGCTCCTTTATCTTAAAAATTAACTACCAATATCTCCTCGTTTTGTGGGCAGTGCTCTAAGCTCTGATCCCTGACTTGCTTCTTATAGACTTCTTCAGTGAGGATAGTACGACTTAGCACCCGTCTGTACGCATTGTATATGTGTAATTTGAAAAAATATTCTCAAGTAGAAGTAGACCCTGCTACCTTTGACCCCACAACGCTCCTTCCTCGCACCTTCCTAGTACCAAAAAGTAATCCCTGTCATTCTCATGACAACATCTGCCCTGGACCCTCACATACAAATTAGATAAGACTTGCAAAGCAAGGGTCTTGCTCTTTGCTTTGCATGAAAAGAAACCTGTTCTGTCACTGTTTAGTAGAAGCATAAAACCTTGTCAGTTAAGTTAATTTTCTTTGAAAGAATAATCCATTCCCCAACTCCCAATGGAGAGAAATTACTAGATCAAACTTACAATCTGAGTGACTAGTATACCATAGTGCATTTTGCTTATTATGATTTTATTTGGTTTTGGTGTGAAACTGTTGAGTTAACCTTGCAACAAGAGCAGCAAAGAAATAAAAACCGAACAGTAATATAGATTGTAAAAATAAAGATAAGAAATTGACAGTTATTTAATGTGGTTCACCATTAAATGGCTACAGTTACAAAGAAAAGATCATTCTGTTTTTATTGATTAACAGTAAACTTTTTTACATCATTCGTATCATCCGAAAAAAAAATAAAAAAAAATAATCTTCAACTCTTTAAACAAATGAAAAGACATGGAAAGAAAAAACGAAAAAACAGTGATGATTGAACTCCACTTCCAACAGAAACATCCTCCCTTAAGTAGTGTTAAGAAAAATCAAACATATAAGCCCAGTCTGTTAGACCTCGATTCGTTTTTGCCAGCTTCTTGATTTGGTTCTCGATATGCCCCCCTTAGGTAGTGTTAAATAGGCAGCAATATCAAACCAGAAAGCTTAATATATTAAAGTTTTGATAGTTTTAAATGCATTTCAAGTTTGATTTTTGGTATGAGATATTCTAAGGCAGTGTAAAATATATATAGATAATAAATGCACTTCTATATATAGAGTATTGATAATAAATCTTTTTAGGGTAATGAGTGAGACTCAATTAAAATGGTAAAATGAAAAATTAAAATATATTAAATGTAATATTTAATTGAAATATGATGATGAAGATGATATGGTAGATGTGATGAATCAATTTCATAAAAATTTGAGTTTTTAGAGTTGACTTAAATAAATTTTTTTTTTGCAAGCTAACAATTCTTTAATGGTTCACTTTTAGAAGTGTGGATCTAACCTTCATGTGTGCAAACCTATTATTAGGCATGGACCTAAATAAATGCATGTAGATGTAAACTAGTAGAAGGTGATTTGATGTAATTAGCTCACCTTGCTTTCTAATGTCTACTTGTTCAAGGGACAAACAATATTTACAAACACCTTTAGGAAATCTATCAAAATTGTGAGGGTCACGTTCTCCTCAGTCAAATGAACTAGCTTTATGAATATGAGAAAAATGATCAAGGACAAACAACAAATATGCAATGGTCCTTAGACGATGTGCTCTAGTGTAAATGCTAATAAATTATTTTTATTCTCCAAAATATCAAACTTTAGATGTGCTCATTAAGAATGTCCTAACATACATTTTCAAATTACTAAATGCATATCCTTAAATACAACTAGATACACAAATTATTACACACAAAGTTGGCTTGCAATGGCTAGTGAACTAGGCAACAACAAATAAATCTAAAATTTGATATTTAAAAAGGTTTAGATCCATGCCTACAAAAGTGACTCGAGTCAAGTCTATAGTAGATTTGATCCAAGGTGGAAAATAAAAGGTCTAGGCATCATGGATGTAAATATGAGGAATAGTGATGGGAGGGATTGAGATACGAGATCTCATGAGCTGATTTCATGCATAATTATTGTTGGGGTAAATAGGTATTTTACCTATCTAGTCCACTTATAGGTCCTATTTACATGTTAAGTTTACTTAGGTCCTAAGAATAGTTTCTAGAAGTCTTAGGTGTCATGTGATCTTATCTTATCTTATCATGTCATTTAAGACTTGTTTCTTATGTCGTTTAATATTTGATGAATTAGTTGTCTCATGACATAGGATTAAGACACTTGGCATGATCCTATATAATCCTATGTCTCACCTTGACTATAAGGCCAAGGGGTTCTCATTTGTAAATCATTCAATTCCATTTCATAGCAATCTTGAGCATTGCAAATTGATCACATTTGAGCTAATAATATCTTGCACCCATTATTGCAAATTTATGCCCTTTTTTTTCTCTCTTGTAGAAGGTTATTTTTGGTTTCACAAGTGATCTTGGAGGCTTGAGTCCTTGAGTGACTCTAACATGCTATTAGAGCTTCAGGTTTGCAAATCCCCTTCTTAGAAATGAGGTTGATCCAGTCTTGATTTTTTGTTGGGTGCATATTGAGGCAAAAAAAACCTCACCATTGAGTCCAAAAGGCCCCAAAACCCTTATTTTCATATAAAATGCTTAATATTTGAGTGAAATTTTTTTTGGGTCATTTTTTGGGTTTTTTAGATTTTTAGCAAAAAAAATTGTAGTCATATGGAATCCATATAGTACGGATTTGGGGCGGGGGGGGAGGGCGGGGGGCGCTAGCTTGATTCGCTAAAGCATCCTCTTGTAGGCAAGAGGTCACGAGGTCTAGTCTCCCCCCAAACCCGTGGTACTGGAGGGCGTGTTGCGCCAACGTCACCGGTCACGTGAAAAAAGTTTACTAGGTGCACTGCAGTTTATAGGGGGGAAGATACCCGATCGATTCCTGTACACACACACACACACACACACACACACATATATATATATATAGTATGGATTTTTACGATCCATATGTAGTCGTATGGGTCATAGTCTGCAGCATTGAACAGTCGGTGAATATTCTATGTCAAATTGATATATTCTCTATGACATATTCCTCAGTTTGTGTCAACATTACGCAAAAGGTACGGTCCATCGATTTAAAAAAAAACAATTTTCTTATTATCAAAATTCATGTTTGTTAATTCAATGCAAGAATTAAATTCTTAGTTTGCCATTTTATCCATTTTTGTGATTTTACAACAAAAAGGTATTGAGGATCTCTATAGTTCTATACATGCACTTTTTTTTCAAATTCAACCCTAGGTATCTTTTATTCATATTTGCATTATGATTGATCACTTGGATATATTGACACTTGGAGAAGATTTGTCCTTTTGGGAATGCTTCACTTTTAGTCTAGATCATATTGGGAAAATGTAATTTTAGTTTGAGGATCTCATTATGAGATATTGTTGTATTTTTCCATCTTTGGTCCATCTTGGCATTGTAAAACTCTAGAAAGCAATTCTAGTCTTGTAATCACATTACATATAAAATTCAAATCATAATTTTGGGAGGATTCTTGATTGAGTAATTTTTTATTTTTTTTTATTTTTTTTTTTGGAGGGGTTCTCTTGGTACATTATTTTGATCTATTTGCTAGTGCTATTATTTTCCATGGATCATTCTAAGGTTCCCTTGCTAACATTATACAACTATTCAACTTGCCATCAACACACATGAAGTGCTCTAATGATCATAAGAAGATAAAACAAATGATTGAACATACTAAAGCTCTTGGATGCTTTCATACCTTAATTTCTCAAAATCCATTGTTTCAAATTGAATCATGTAAAGATTCTCATGAAGCTTGGAAAAAATTGAAAAAATTGTGTGGCACTACAAATGAAGTAAAAGGCTATCAAATTGCTAATGAACTTATGAGACTTGTTCCTAAGAACTTTGACAACATCTAGGATTACATCTTTAAAGTTAATGATCTAAGGGACCAATGTAAAGCATGTGGAATTGATAAAAAAGACATTCAATTGGTCTATAATACATTGAACAAACTTGGTCTTGATTATGCAACTTTTGTTTCTTACTTTCATACTCATAGATTAACTATGGTGTTTGCATATACTACACCTTTATTTACATTTTTTTTAAGATATTAATTCATGAGTAACAAAATATCCTTTCTATGGGTCTCATAAAGTCACCTAAATCTTAGGCATTATTGGTTAGTCAGGTTAAAGAGTTAGAAAATTTTGATAAGAAATTAAAGAAATTAAAGAACAATCCACATTCATATCAAACACAAAATGAATCCTCTTCCAAAGATAAATCTTCTAAGAAGGAGTAGCCTACTTGTTCATATTGTAAGAATCTTGGACAAGATGAAAATTCTTGTTACAAGAAGGATATTGATGAATTGAAATATCTTCTAAAAAAGAATCATGTTGATCTACCTCCTAAAATGTTTGAGTCAACTTCTTTAAAAAATTCTAATAAGGACAAAGGCTATGCTCGTATAGTTACTACATCAGGTAGAAAAGGACAAGCTCTTTGTGCTTCTATAGGTCTTGGATTGGGGAGATGGCTTGTACATTTAGGAGCATCTCACCATATGGCATCTTCGTGCAGTCTATATTCTCTTCTTTTGAGCCTTGTTCTATGTCTCCTATTCTGATGGGAAACAATACATACATGAATGGAATTAGGAAGGGGTCTATTGATACAAGGGAGGGCACGTTAAATGATGTTTTGTGTGTACCTCATTTGTCAAACAATCTTCTTTCCATCTATTATATTACCCATGGTAGAGTGGGGAGGACTGTGGAATTCACTCATGATTTAGCTATCATTGGAGACTTGAAGCGTAGAGAGATTATTTCTACTAGGATGGTTGATCATGCATCTCAGTTCTACACCTTTGCAGATTTTTATTTTAATGATGGATTTGATCATTCAACTATTGATCACACTTCTAGTGTGGACCATTATTTTGAGGATAATTTTAAATACTTGAACTTGGGTGTTCTCACATGTGATCATGTTCTTGATCCTTGCATCCCATCTCCTCCATCTTATATTTCATTTGGTAATGCTTTTGTTGCCACAATTTTGGCCTCTTGTGATTCAGTATAGTAGGATACACATCATCATCTAGATATGGCTACATGGGATGATTACTCGATAGAAATTGTTGGTTTGTTTGTTGAGTCCCACATTTTAGATTTGGGAGATACCATTGATTGCATACATCTTCTCCTTGATGGAGATGATTCTTCTTTAGTTGTTGTGAGGGAACACTCTGAAAAAAGAGTAGTTTAAATATATAGTGGAAACTAATTTATTATTTTTATAAGACAAAAGAATTATAGTATGTATTTAGTAAAATGGGTGGATTTACTTTCCAATAATACTTGGGTCAATGAAGATCTCTTGAAATTTACAAAATTAGACTTTTGTGAACCAGGAGGTTTAGAAACTTTAAAAGATGGTGAAGATAATTTCATTTAATTTATGGGTCCCTATTACCCATCAAATATGTTTCTTTTTTGTTGTTTGTTGTTTTTGGGGTGTAACTATTGGCAATATGTGTTGTCATTGATTCCAAAAGTGTATGTTGAATGATGTACATACTCCAAAGATTGTTGGTGTGTAGAGTGTAAGTCAATAATTCAGTATGATGTATGAAAGATTTTATGTATGTTGTTTATGCGTGATGCAGAGGTTTATACACTTGTAATATGTTTCTTGCATGCCTACCTTGATATTGTTCCTATTTTGTGTGTCGCACATTGAGATAAGTTGCAAAATTTTTGCTAAGGCATTTATAGTATATACTCTAAGGCAATGTCATGGAATTTTGGTTTGCATTCCTCCATAGTGAAAGCTTTTGTCTTACAATTTAGAAGATAATATGGTCGAGATGTGAAGTTGTTATATCCAAGGATTCAATTCATCACACCCTCTATAGTGAAATTTATAAGTGACAATGTTTCGGTCTACGCTCTAGTAGTGTAATGTGTTAATATAGGTGCATTAGGAGCCTTTGCATTTTTTCGGAAGTGAAGTGTTGGCCTTACGGTTTTGTAGATAGGATCAATAATGTCTAGTGCACAATACTTTGTAGTATTTGGTGTTTTGGTGGTCCACAAGATTGGTTTTCAAATGACAACTTGCTGCAACTTGTCTAAAATGCTATGTTCCTACATATTTAGTGGGTCTCTTCAGTTGTGCCAACATATGATGATCATACACTTCAGGAAAAGGTTGAGGAGATATTGTGCATGGACTAAATTTCTCATATCTTGGTTTGTGTGATGTTTTTGGTCCCCCCCGATGGTGTCAAGATGAATAGTTGTTAGTTTTGGTGGTGTTGATGTTGTTTGGGCCAACAGTCTTGTTTCCTTCATCTGTGATTGATCCTAGTTAATTAATTTTACCTTGAAGGATGTGTTTAGATGGTTTTTGGTTTTGATATGTCATGTGTTGATCCACAACTCTTCTTCTTTTCATATTGTATATGTTTTCAGAGTCGACCTATGTAATATCATACGTTTCTTCTAAAAGGTCATCTTGGAGCCAATCTAATTAAAGTTTTGTGTTGTTGTGAAGGGTATTTATAGACGAAAAAAATCATTTGTGAATGTAACTATGCAAGAAAAATTGAGGCTGAATAGTATGTTAAAGATGAAGTGTGTGAAGTCAGTGTGAAGGGTTAATTGTGTGAAAAGGGACTGCAACATCAACATATGTTAGATGCTTCTTTATAGCAGTTCATATTCATAATTTTTATTATTATTTTCATGTATCCTACTCTGAGTTAGTGAGTCTCATCAGGTCCTTTGTATCTTTCCCTAAGGTTGTACACCTTATTCTGCAAGTCCATAGACAATGAGCTTTAAACAACATTGCAATCTTTGTAAGTAGTAAGCTTCATATATTATGAGTTAACTCTCACCATGGTTTTTCACTCACTAGGTTTTCCACGTAAAAATCTTGGTGTCCTTGTGTATTGCATGTTTTCTTTTCTACTCTTCCTTCATTTTATGTGATGTGGTGCTTAATCTACAAATGAGAATGATTAAGTTTTAATATATGTTGATTCATTCCCCCTCTCAACACTACTTTATGTTCAATGATAACTATTGATTCTAGAGGTTCCTATTTTTTAGGATTTTGTGACTTCATTTTGAGGAGTTTTTTGGTGTTAGTTGTTAGTTGGTTTTTTCTTTAGTGAAGCACTTTGTCACTCTTTTTGGGATGATTTTCCCTAAGCTATAAGTTGGTTTTGCATGTTGAATGAAACATCCTATTTGTTGTTGTCTATCATTTTTGTATATCATTTGTTCATTTATATTCTAAAATTTGGGATATATACTATTAGGCCTATGTAATATCTTGAAAATGCATAACTAATAGGAATTGAACTTGCTATGGCATATTGTTAATAAGGAGTGAATATTAACTTCTTGAGTCTCAATTATAGGGAACAAAGGTATTATTTGCATCAATGCATGTCAGAGTAAATAAGAAATTAATATGTAGATAAAATTCTTTTCATACTGAAAAGGATGCTAATATGCATTTAAAGTAGGGAATTATTTTTTAATTCTTATTATCATGAGTACTCCAATAAAACGTAAAAATAGATAAAAATATGTATTGAGTAGTTTTTATCACATGTATTTTGTGATAAGCAAAAAATACAACTTGATTTGATAATCAACTATCCTCACAAGTAGTGAATGAAAAGAGAGAAGGGTAGGAGATTTCACTTGTTATAAAAAGTGATAAAATGCTTCAACTATGTAGAAAAGAATCCTAATAAATAGATGAGATTGATAAAATTTCTCCTAGACATGGGAATGTATGTGAGTTTGGTATTGCACAACATAACTCGGAAAGGAGCATTAGTGACATATATAACCCACCTCCAATTGATTGCATTCAAAGGATATACGAAATTAGAGGAGAAGATATATAAACATGAGAAAGCATTTAATATTATAAAATATATAATTATGTGAGCATATAATTTGGATATACTCATGAAGGAACATATGATAAGGTTGTCTATAACAAAGACACCTGGTAAAATATGTATAATAAATAATTAAACATGGTAAAACGTGTTATCATATGATAAGCATTTAAGGATAGAAGTGGGAATAAGCATCAAGGAGTATATAATATATGATTTCCCATAATATCTACTTAAATGATAAGATAATTATGACCAAAGGTTAAATAAGGAATATGTAGGTACCAATAGGTTACAAATCATGTGGGGATGACAAGGGTAATAATATAGGCAAAAATATATAGACACAAAAAGGGTCATAACATGTCCGCATAAGATCTAAGCATGTTGGCACCTCACCCCATATGCCAATTTTTCCTAATATTTATCTATCATACCAACCCACATCTACTAAGTAGCCTACCACTCTCCCACTCATGAATCCAATTCCTATAAATCCTCAACTAAATATATCACATTTCTAAACCATCAACCCTCTCTAAGATTTATAAAATGATAATTTTACTTTGAACCATATCAAATGAAGTTACCACTCTGAAGATGAATCAATAAAATATAAAAAGACCTTCCTATTCCAATAATCAATGTATACCAAATGAAAAAAAACTAATTAGTATCCTAGTCAAGGTATAACATTTAACCAATTAACAATCCACATCCAAACACAATGGCATGAAATTATGATACATCCTAGAAAAAACCTAAAAGGAGGTCAAGTGAGGGATATTGTACACTCAAGCTAAGCCTTTATAAGAGTATCACCAACATTCGAAATTGGAACAATTTTAGTAACCTAATAATACTTGCAAATTAATTATAAAACCAATACTTGGCTCCAATCCAAGCACCAATATAAAGGATATCTAATTCAAGAAACCATAAGTGGTAAAACCAAAAACCATGGGCCAATACCATGACAAAAATATGACACCTAAATCTAGAGCCCAAATTCTAATGCACCCTCCATGATGAGTCCATATGCTAACAATAGTAAATTCTCTTACATTATCATAATGTTGAATAACTTTGTTATAATCCACTCACCAAATTAGATGCTCCATTATCTACCCTAAAATATTTTCTATGATGTGTTATGACATGCATCATAAATTTGGTCAAGATTCCTAGTCGACAATATAGGGTGTAACTACCCTACAATCATGCTCTTACACACCTTAATATTTATTTACAACACTATCTTTATAACATATGCTCCTACATATCCTTTAAGACAATATATTATCTTGCACACCATTGTCCATGTCATAATAAGGAATACATGACATATTGGCCTTGTCCTAAGTGGGATACCCTTTTCCATGTGGACTCACAAACAAAAAAATAAAAAAAATTAAAAATTAAATTTGAACATTGGATAGATAGAGAGAAGTAGAGAGTGAAGGTGGGTGGGAGAAGAGAGAGAGAGAGAGAGAGAGAGAGGGGTGGGAGAGAGAGGGAGGAGGAGGTAAAAAGGGATAGTTGTGATATATATAATTAGAGAGAGGGGTAAGTAGAGAGAGGGCGAGGAGAGATAGAAAGAGTGGAGAGAGAGAAGGGGAGAGAGAGAGAGGGAAGGAGAGATGGAGGAAGAGGTAGGGATGGAGAGAGAGAGAGGAGAGAGAGAGAGAGAGGTGAGAGAGCAACAAAGAGAGAGGCGGGTAGAGAGAGGGAGGAGGAGATAGAGAGAAGCGGAGAGGGAAGGAGAGAGGGAGGGAGAGAGATGTGAGATAGAGAGAGGAGGGAGGGAAGGAGGGATATTTAGGGAGAGAGAGGTGAGATAGAGAGAGTAGAGAGAGAGAGGTGATAGAGAGAGAATAAGAGAGTTAAGGAAGAATGTGGAGATAGAGATAGATATAGAGACAAAGACAAAGACAAAGACAAAGACATAGATGGAGACAAAGACATAGACACACAGAGAGAGAGAGGGGGTGAGGGATGGAGAGAGAAAAAGGGATAGAGGGGTAGTTAGGTAGAGAGAAGTAGAGATGGAAGGAGCTATGGAGGGAGAGGTAGGGATGGAGAGAGAGGTGAGAGGGAAATAGAGAGAGAGGTAGGTAGAGAGAGGGAGGGGGAGATAGAGAGAAGTGGAAAGGGAAGGAGAGAGGGAGGGAGAGAGATGTGAGATAGAGAGAGAGGAGGGAGGGAGGGATGGGTAGGGAGAGAGAGGTGAGATAAAGATAAAGAGAGATAGAGAGGGAGAAGTGAGAGAGAGAGATGTGATAGAGAGATAATAAGAGAGTTAAGGAGGAAGGTGAAGAGATTGAGAGAGGGAATGATGGAGGGAGGGAGAGAGAAAGAGGCATAGAGGGATAGGTTAGATAGAGAGAAGTAGAGAGAGAAGGTGGGTGGAAGGAAGAGAGAAAGAGAAAGAGGGTGATAGAGAAAATTAGAGAGGGAAGGAAGGAAGGAGAGAGAGAGGTGAGATAGAGAGAAGAAAAGAGTGAATGAGAGAGAGGGAGGAGATAGAGAAAATTAGAGAGGGAAGGAGGGAGGGAGGGAGAGAGAGGTGAGATAGAGAGAACTAGAGAGAGAGGTAGTTCTTGAGCTCAAGGGAGAGATAGTGTGAGAGAGAGAGGTCTATAGCATAAGAGATGAACAAAGAGTGAGATAGAGAGAGAGAGAGAAAGATGATACAACTTGTTGATTACTAAAATTTGACCTCCTGATTACTAAAATTTGACATGCTAATTACTGAAATTTGACTAAGTATGAAAAATTATAAGATCTTCCAAAAACTATAATTTGTATTATAACTCCAAGCGATCTGAAACCACTCTCAAACATCTTGAAACTATATACATGAAATATAACTTAAAGTATAAAAAATTAAATGTCCATATGTAAATGTCAACATATAGTTTCACGGGTAGAGAAAGACAAAGACAAAGAAAAAAGAAACACTTCAACAAAATGTATTCTAAAAACTCAACATTCACATTTGGTGAGCGCCGCATTTGGCACTCGCCAAATGATGCTCTTTCATTTGGCAAGCACCAATTTTGGCGCTCACCAATTTGATTGCATTGGGAAATACCAAGCCAAAGGGTTGGATTTTGACTTGGTAATCCAACCCAAAGGGTTGGATGACCATTTCATGTTAAGGACGTGATTTTGTGAAAGAGTAACAAAATTTCACACATTTTTTATTGTTCTCTCCATCACATTTGCATGTGTTTCAATGTAAATTTATAAAAACATCGTGATGATATTAGGTTCTCTCTTAGCTATCTAACCATATAATTTTTAAAAAAAAATTATTATGTTAAGATTTTTATCTATAACTTCTCTTGTTAGTGCCTTCATTTTTTGACAAAAACCAACATGTGCTAGTTTAGGTATAGATTTTTAATTGTTCATCAAATTTTGAAACAAATTACATTTTTAGAAACTAGACTCCACTTTACACATAATGAAAAAAACGATTTTTCATTAATTTTCAAAAAAATTAGGGGGGAGCATGCTCAAATTTTAGCTTTTCAGGATGTTTCCACTTCAAAAAATAGTAAAATATTATATATTCATTAAAAAATTCACTGAAAAAACCAGCATAAACTACACAATGTTAGCTAATTTTTCACTATAGTGATTTTTGAAATTTTGAAAAAAATTTAACTTTTTAGGGTTGTCGTCACAACATATGCTATGCTATTTTTTTGATAAATAAAGGACCACTTTGTGTGGCCCCCATTTTTCAAATCCTTAATCTTTATTATTATTATTATTATTTTAAATAGTAGTTTAGAAAGTAGAGTCAGAGCACTACAACTCTTGTTCTTGTTGCATCTTTAAATTTTGAGCATAACTATCTTCATTTTCTCGTGAACATCAGGCTTTGTTGATTTAAAAAAAAAGTGGCATCTTAAGAGCCATTTTTGTGTCACAATTTGGTGCACGCACTTGATAATAGATTGTTGTAATATCCTGAGTGCTTTATTGATGCAAAAAAGTATGAATAATAATATAATATACATTATTTACCCTTGATAAAGGATAAATAAATCCTAAGTGAGGATTAAATTAGATCATAACATGTGTCCTAATTCTATGACTTGAGGGAAAAAATCACATGACTTGAGTTAAGTATGCTCATGTAAAAAGGGACCTAATAATTAAATAATTAATTAGGAAAATACTTTCTTACTCTAACATAAAATTGAATGAGATTTTTAACACATTTAAATTTAATGAATGTTTGTTCTACCTCTAATACTGACCATCTCATTATGCTTTTGTGGAATGATTGCATAGGGAATTATCAAAATCCTATAGTTATTATTGAACATTGTTGGCGATCTCCTACTATAGATAGGAGCACACCCCTCAACATCTACATGGTAATTGTGTTGAGAATTGACACTAAAATGTAATATGCCTAGTAGTATCTCCATTCTTGTTTCATTAAAACATTTATATCTAGTCTCAAATATTAGTGATATCCATGTGCATGAAATGATTGGTTATTATGTATCCCTCATGTTTTTTTTGGAAACTAAATGTTCAATTTGTCCTTAGTTTATGTGCGTGTTCATCTACTTTATTTCATGTGAATGTTGTTGGACTACTCAATTATTGACCTCACAACTTAGAGGAGTGGTCCTCAAGGTTCCACATGGTTGGGTAGTGTATGTCACCATTGACACTAATGGATTCTTGGAGGTGTGCATTACAAGGCATGCAAGTCTCTTGTTACATCTTGAATTGTTATATCTTTCTATTTTGGGTCGATGAAAAAGTTGTAAATTAGAATCGTATTTTCCTTAATTAAAGTTTTATTTGTTTATTAGAAAACTATATTAATTGGAAATTAACCATGAATGTTTGGGATGAGGACCATTGCATTGTATTATTTTTATATCATTATAAGAGTTAATTGTAAACCCTCTCTTGTGAAGGATTTACCATGATGTGCTAAGTATTGATTATGATGTTTAAGATTCGCTTCCAATTATAGTTGAAATGATACCTTTTGTTTGGAAACATTCTCATTATGATGTGATGATTATTTTAGAATCACTTGTAAGATGCAATTGTCTATAGCTCTATGGGTTAGGTGTTATGGATTTTTCATGTATTTCCCTTGTTGCATTGAGAGGAAGAGTACATTGGTCATGAATGGAATCTTTTGGTCATAATTGAATTAATGATGTTTTAGATTTAGAATATAGGTTATTGTGATCTTGTTGTGTTATATTTCAATGCATCAAATATTTTAAACAACACTTCAATTGAGGTGTGTTACTGTATCTAGTGTTAGGTGTCTATATTAGCATTGGACTAGTCATGCCCTTTTTAATTCTAATTTCTTTTTTATCTTGGTTCATGTCCTTAGGGATTATAACTTTTTTCAAGGTTAATTATGTCAGTAGTCCCATTGAGGAGTCATTGGACACCTTTGGGATCAATTTTAGAGTCTTTAGGAACCCTACAATGCATTTAGGGCTTGTACACTGTTTATAATCATTCATTTTGGAAAGAGGAAATCTAGGATATTTGGGGAACTTTCAATAGGAAAAATCGATATTTTAGAACTAAAATAGGTGATCCTAAAATAATGGGTGCTTGTTGACTATTTATGATTTTTTTTTCCTAAAAAAATTATTCCCTAAGGTCTATCCTTAATGCCTCTCATCTTGGTGTGGCAATATGTTATGCCCTTTGTGATCTAGGAGTTCCTTTGTGTTGGATTTCATGACTCGAAAGGAAATGGGCAATATCTAATGAGACTAGTGACTCACCTAATCATTTAACTTCTAGTTTGATATTCTTTGTGGTTGAATGGTGTTCTTATGTTGTTTAGGATGTGTGAGTGTGTCTTGGTTGGTTTTTTGACGTCGAATGATGCTCAAGCCTCCCTAAATAAGGAAATGGTGGTCTATTCAGATTTTTGTCTTATTCATTCTCAAGAGATATGGTTAGTGGTTTTGTATCCTTTTACTATGACTATAGGAAACCCTACCCTCTCACATGGTCATCACAATGAGGTCTTCACAAAACAATATGCAATTCATCTTCTTGTGCATTGAAATCATGCATTATAAGTGTTGTTGTATTATTTCATAACATCTTCAGTGAGTAGGTGTGCACTATGACACATTTGTGTCACAAATGTACCATAAAAAATTCCATCTAACTACTTGTTTTAATGTCTTGGGAAAAAGCTTGGGGCATTGCATATTCGCAAAGGACCACTTCAAATTCACATACCTTATCATTTATGAGATATATGGAAAGTATTACTACTTGTACATCAATTTGGTAGGTTCATCATATTTTATTTAGTACCTTAATAAGAGGAAACTAACACTTTGTGATTATCACTTTTAGACACCAAATCCTATAATGTCTTAAAAATACTAACTAGTTACCTAAATTTTCATTCTATTTCACATGTTTAGGATGCTAAGCATACTTTTGATGTTGCATGTCGACACTTTAGTGAAAATGGGATGAGATATCTTCATCCGCATGGAAATGCAATTGTTTCCCCATCCTCTTGCTCAATAATCAAGCTTCATGTTCTTGCATTTACTAAATATTGAGGGCATTCTAGTTCCTTTAACTTGTACCCTTGATATTGATAATGAATTCTTGTCACCACTTTCCTCTCTTCTTCATATGATTCCCTAACCTTAGATGTTCATTTAAACTTTAAGAGAAGTATTTTCACCCCTTACTGTTTGATACGTGTTATATACTTTGTATGTTCTAAACCTTTTATGAACACTTTGCGATAACTAAATGCGCATGGAATTACACCTTCTAGAAGGTGTGAGATGTCATACATTGATTTGAGCTATCATATTTATTTTCAGTCCATAATATTTACCCATTATATTTATTATTGTCTAATAGTTATTATAATAATATACATATAAATACTTGGAATTGGGAGTCTCTTTCACTCAAAGTTTCTCCCGAAACTTCTCTTTGTACTAAAAAGTAAAGAAATTTAAAGATTCCTTGGTATTGGATGTTTCCCAGTACGTCTAGGGAATTCTGTGCCGTAAGTTGGGGGGAAAAGACAAGTAAAGTAAGGCATTTGGGATATTAAAGCGACATTAAGTACGTTGAAAAGTACTGAAAATGTACCATCGATTCTCCATTCCATAGGATTCAAGTGTTACTCCCAAGATATTTTTGACTTTGCGCCACTTTACTCAAGTCTAAGATTTTATTTGTTTCTTCATTGTACTTATTAGGCCCTATCAATGAGTTATAGTAATTTGTAACGATATTTTTTAACTAATTGAAAATTAATATTTTGTAAAATTAATGTTAATATTAATAGATGATTTTTGTAATGAATAAGTTGTGTATCACTTTTTATTAATTAAAGGATAATAATATATTATTTATAAAAAAGGTGATACAAAGATATGTTCTTAGAATCTAAGTAGGATCAAGTTAAAATAAAAAATTAAAACATATAAAGGGTAAAGCTTGACCATTAGTAAAAGGAAATAAAATTGTTAAGAAATGAAAGAAACATTAGTACGAGGAGGGTAATGGTCATCACGTTTGTCCCACTCACTAGTGGGGATATGATTTTCATCATTAGGGTCATGGTTAGTAAGAGCACTCTACTCCTTCTAGTCTTCAATTGGTCGTTGAGCATAAATAAGGATAACAACCAACTCCATGTGAGGGCACTTGCTAGCATCTGGCTAGTTAAGGTCACTATGTTCATGAGAAGAGGTAGAAGATGGCCAAGATGGTTGAGACCATCCACAAGCAACACAATCGTTAGAAACTTGTGATTAAGAGCCTTGAGATTGGGATCCTTGTTCTTGTTTTGTAGATTGACCACAATCACATGCCTACTCCACGAGGTGGGAAGGAGGCAAGAGCTGGGAGTTTGGTAATCATTCAAAGAGGATTATCTCAATAATCAAGGAGCTCATGTAGATGTGTAACTTCCAATCAAATTTGCAAGCTTGCACCTAGATTTGCATAGGCACATTAGAGAAAACCAAAGTTTTAGTGTATAAAGAAAAGTGAACATTAATCAAACATCTTGAAAATAGAGTTTGAATTTCTGTCTTTCCATATACTAAAGAGAATTCTCATCCTAAAAGCATGACAAATCTAGACAAATTTAAATAGGAGATAGGGTCAATTTCCCCAAAACACTATATACCATGCGAATGGGTTAGGTTGAAAAGGCGTGAAGAAGCCACGTATCCAACTACAAGCTTCTTGAGCTCTGGTGTAGAATAAAAAAAGATGCTTGAGAGAATTCAATTATCCACAAAAAAGGATGGCAAGTGTTAAGCACCCCCAAATGAGACAAACAAGAACTAAGTGGAAGACCTTGATAAAGAATGCACCATACGAAATGAGCCAATTTAGGCTCAAGAATGGCCACTCATTTTTTTTGGAACCAATGATTTCAAGTACTATGAGAAGTTTGGAGGTGCCAATAGTGATCTAATCATTCCACCATTAGAAGATGAGGTTTAAGCCATAAGTATCCTTTGCAGGGTCTATAATTATGAAAATGGTGTTTCAAGATACAATTTCCAATAATTCCTCTAGTGATTGAAAGACAACCCTAATTTTGTGAACCATAAGTGGAGGGATGGTATCAATAAAAATTTGGAAGGTCTCCTAATCCTAATTGGATAATCAAAATTTTAACTTAGCTTTAGGATAGGATAAAAATTATGATTTGGAAAGGAGATAAGGAAGAGTTCTAATTCATCTATTAAATAGTTTTAGAGCATGAATCGAAGGGGCTTTGATAAGAGGAAAAAATTGAATAGATAGAACACAACATTGGCAAAAGAAAGAGGGGACTACATTCTAGAGATCTAAACCCTAACATTTCTTATGTAGTCTATTTATACCTCTAAAGGATATAGTGAGAAAAAAGAGTATTTTTGGAAGGGAAATTAGATCAACATGCATTCCTCATTTACTTAACACCAAAAAATAAATTTAATTCATTCATAACACATACATATCAATCCTTAATCTCCACATATATTATATTGAATCAATTACAAAAGCAGGCCTTCATCTCTACTCTGTATATATACTTCTTCATATATTTTCTATCCCATTCTATATCGATTACATTCATATATTTATACATTGTCTCTTTGAGAGATGTGGCCCTTATAAAAAACCTCTTACTTGGCATCCTATGTCAGCCTTAGGTTCAACAAGTCATATGTGGTAGCTTGTAGTAGAATTAGACATTGCCCTATGACCCTACTAACAAGACCACCAATTAAATTGCTAGTCAATCAAGAGGCCATTGCGAAATTCATTACTAGCACAAAGACGTTAGGGCTTGATAGGCTCTCAAGCCTTCCAAATGATCTTAATAACTAATGTTCCTTGTATCTAGTCAGACTCCCTCATGGAGAGTATAGATTCCAAGCCCTTTCCAAGATGGCCATTTCATAGGAACTCCAAGGAAAATACAATGCTTAAGGAATTTTTTCTAAGAGTTGTTCCCTTCCAGAGCTTTAATGATCCATTTAGCATAGAAAGCAATACCTTGTTGATGGATTGAAAGAATCCTTACAGGGGCATCATGAGGGAGACATAAAAATTATTAACATAATGAAAACTCATGTTCCCATTTGCAAAGGTCTAAAAAAAGTCCCTAAGAAGCTTCTCAAATTTTAAATAAGAGGCCTTAGAATGGAACTCAACAAGAAGAATAGTACCCATGGATAGTAGCTAAAATTTTATAACACACTTAGAATTTTCTAGCCAAAGAAAGAGGCTAAGTGATCCAATATGTTATTTTTTTCAATTTTGGCAATAAAAACTTGCCACAAGCTAGTAGGCGAGGCCTAAAAAGTAAAGGAATACCCAAAAATTGAAATATTTCTTGATGATCAATCCATTCCAACCAAAGATCCAACTAGCTAGATTTGGGAAGAAAATACTTCCTACAACATTAGTATTTTTTCATTGAATACACAAACCAAAGGAAATGTATCAAGAAAAAGAAGAGTTGGTTTGATATTATTCTCATCCTCAAGAAAAGTGAGAAAAGAATCATCAATGTAATGCCCATTCACCAACTAAGTAGTTGAATTGGTCAAGGCAATACCTTTAACTAACATTTGGGAGACCATGGGAAAAAAGATAACCAAAGCCTTTGATATCAAGTACATAAAGTGCATGAGCTCAATGTAATAACTAATAGATGGATGAAAAAACATAAAAGTCTTGTCCATTATGGGTGATGCAATGAAATGAATTAGTGAATAACATCCAAATATATTGAATAAAATGGGGTCCCAAAGCCAAGTGCCTCAAGCATGGAAAGAAAGAAGGGACATTCAATTTGTTTTTTATTAGCAGGAAAAACAACTTTTGAAGGGACCCAAAACCCTTTACAACAAAATGCTACTCAAACAGAGAAAAATACAACCAAACAACAACAAACTAAAATAAAATAAAAATAAAAAAAATTACTTCATGTTCTTTAGGGTGTCAACCACCTCTAATTCCTAGTTCTAGTGTTGATTAACCAGGCTCGTTAGTTCATTCTTTTCCTCTTCAATTATTTTTCTTGCTACCATGGGTCCAAGCACTAGGTCCTTTCTCTCCCTCCAACAATAGATTTTTTCCTTTTCTTTTGCACCATGCTACTTCATTTTGTTGTTTCTAGCTTTATCCTTTGAGACCCACCTCCTCGTTGCTAGTTTAGGAACCCTCTGACCACGATATTGCCTTCTTGGCTTTCCATTTTGGAGAGACTTTCTTAGAATAAGCCTTTATTTTCCTTTTCTCTTCACCATCTGAAGGAGTTGAAGATAACACTTCCACAAAGTCGACCCAATCTTTAGTTTCCCACCATTCCTCATCATCATCTTCTTCTTCAAGGGATTTTGAAATCATATCAAAGTACTGGACAATCTTAGGTTTTTGTTTATTCTTAACTCCACCCTTTCCTTTTAGAGATCTCATAAGGATTTGGCCATTCAATTTGTTGTAAGCCCTAGAAAATTTAATTTTGATGAACAATGTAGGTAGTTGAGAATTTTGGTCCCATTCCATTCCTTCCAAGAAATAATAATGTTGTTGAGGATGTATTGCAACTTGCTAAAACATAATTTACTTACGTCAAACTAGTTGGAGGAGTGGCCTAAATTTTTTTTTTTGATGGAGGTCATCCACAAATTCTTTTTTGCTACCCGATACGAGAGCACGAGCCTTCTTGGGTTGAACCTCTTCGGCTAAGGGCCAAGGACTGAGGGGTATCCATTCTGCCAAATTCACCCGGGGCACAATCCTGACCTCATCCCTTTTTTGGTGTCGGAGCCTTTTCACTCAGCAAGACTTGATCCCTGGTGGGCTCATTTAGAACCTTTCAACTTCACTAGTAGACCAAGGGCCCATTGATAGTGGCCTAAATTTGAGAGCAAGAGATTTGCAATGGTTATGTAAGATACATTTAAGATAGGAAACTAGTTACATATTTCCTCCAAGTCACCAACTTCATGTATGAATTTAATATTTCCTTTATTAATTATGCTTCATAAACAATTATCATTAAAATATTCCAAATAGACCTTGTTAAGGTATTAACCCATAGTATCCTAATTTTTTTTACAGAACTCACAAGAAAATTTGTCCAAGCCAAGGGCTTTGTCATTGCACATGGAGAAGACAACCCCATGCAAATCTTCCTTAGTGAGAATTTGATCACAAATAATATGTTAAGACGTGGAAACTTGACACAGAATAACATTTTAGCATTGTTGTAGAGAAATATTTCTAGTTGAAGTATACACTTGAGCAACAAAAACTTTCTCATAATGCTAGACAAAGGCTTGAATAATATTTAGAAGCTCAATTAAAATTTATTGTCTCTTATTTTTTTAATGGATTGATATGTATGACGGGCTCATAGAGTCTAAATGAATTATTTAGAGACCTTGTCTCCAATCTTAAGCTAATGAAGTTGAGCTTTAATTTGTGCACAATGAGCAGAGTGAGAATTTGCAACCTATTTGTGGTGATAAATCATAGCCACTCAAAGCTAAGATTTTGAGTTAAAAATATAATATTATAGAGTGGCGGTGGCTTAGTGAGACTTCAAGGTGGTGGCCTTGTAAGAGCGCCAACAACAATTGTCAAGTTGACACCCATAAATATAGATGAATTGAGCAATGCAATTGATATCATTATTCCACTAGACTATCCAACTTGTCTCATGCATGGGGCATGGATCCCTATTCCAAACACATTGAATATGAGCTAATATGGCCTTGTGAGTGAGTATTGACATGTTTATACAAAATTGAGTCTTTGTGGACTTAGGTTTGGCAAGTTTCTACTCAATATAAAACCATATTAGAGAGAGCCCTGAAAGGATAAAATTTGATAAAGGCTCCATAGGCAAAGAGTAACAACTAGAAAAATAGAATAATGATTTAGTAAATAGCATATCTATATTAATTTACTTAAGGAACCTATTAGTTACAAATTTGAGGTTTCTCCACATGTAACACATCATGATTGTGGTGGAAACCAAGATTGGGATCATGAAGTCTCAATTTATTGTGCATAAACTACCGTGCCTATATTTTGCTAGTTATCCACCACATTTACCATTAGTCATTTAAAACATATTAAAAACACTACAAAGAAACGAAGTGGAAAATAACATTAAAATTAGGATCCATCTCCAAAAGGTAGATATCTCAACAACATCATTTGAGGCATAAATATTAATAACTCCAAAGGAATTATTATTAATGTTGAAAATAACTTGCAATGCTTAGTTATTAGGGTCACATACCTTATCAACTAAATATTAATTCCACATAGGAGAGAAAAAATGAATAGAAATATAGATAACATGACATATTGTAGAAATTAAATTTCTTTTATGATTGCTACACAAATAATGAATAAAAGTCTAGATAACATGGCATACTGTAGAAAGATAAAAAGCATAAAATTAAACCTCTTTTAAACATAAAAAATTCCATACCTATAAAATATTGTTGAGTGTCATGTGAATTGAATAACTTTGTGGGAGGTATGTCAAACCTCAAATGTTCAAGAAAACATAGCTCATGAATGATTTTCGATAGTCATCCATTTATTATTTAGCTCAACAAGAGATAGGTAACTATTTTGAAAAATACTTCTCTAAACTAAAAGTTCATATCTAGATGGAAAGATGGATAAGGTAGATTAATAATTGTCAAAGCCAACAAAACTAAAAATAGAGAACATATTAATGCCTTTCTCAAAGGTAGTGAGAGATTCATTAGCTTATAGTTTGGTTACATTTGGGAAGATCTCATTGCTTTGTGGGATGAGGTAAGTATCTTATTGATAAAGTTTTTCACTCTTAAATATTGATTATGTGTTTTCCATACTTTTTCCCATATTAAATCATCTTGGGAACAAACATCTTGTCAAATTTCCTTTTTATTTCCTAATGTCCATTGAATTATCTATTATTGATGTCCTATTGAGTAAAGCTGAATTCTTCCCTCACCAAGGCCTTATATTCTAGGTATATCAATTTTGGAAAGCTAAATTTGATATTCCTAGACCTATTCCCATGGTCGGTATCATTGAGAATGAGTCTGCCAATTTGATTTAGACAAAACTTACTAAATTCAATGTTCTACCTTCTCCTATGGGAGTTAAAATCAATAGCCCTACTTCAAATTCCCTTAATTATAGACCTACCATGAGGGCCAATACTAGAGGAAACAATATCTCCCATTCTAGACCCAAGACTATTGATTTTTTTGATGACCCAATCTAGTGTGTCAAGGACTCCAACTCCATCTCTAAGAACAAAGGTAAGGACCTATTGGTGGAGATAGAATTTGGGGTTTTCTCTATTTCCCCTGTTGATATGATTAAGGACATATCCAAGGATGACTTTATTCAAGGGAGGAGAGAGGAGAAAAGTGTTAATCATATCACATGTACCAATTATGAAGGAATCAAGTCCAAAGTTAGGGCCTTGGGAGAAAACTTCAATATGCAACAAAATATATTAAAGTAGCTTAGAAATGAAAATGAAAGATTGGAAGAGGGAATATCTTATCTACATGGACAAACACAAATTAAGAATCTTGAAGCTAAGATAAGCGTTATATTTTTAGAGAAGTAATGAGAGAGTTTTATCTTAATATTTCTAGATATCATCAAGCTCAAAGAGGGAATGGTGAAGTTAGAGAAGAAACATTACAAGCCCATCTCTTCTCTAAAGAATGTTATTCAACTTAGTAGGAAAAATATCAAGAAGTCTATTGTAATCATATCCATGTTTCACGATAGTATTCCAAAGAGGAGGATTGTGAGGGAATATCAAGTCTTACCAAAAGAACTTGCTCCAAAATTTTATAGAAGGATAAATAAATAATTGATCTATACAATGAGATCATGGAGAAACATTTAGGTTTCCTCTAGGAGGATTAGAATGTAGTTAATGGTTTAAAAGAAATATCCTATATCATTATTTGTGTTACCCATGTGTTGCATGTCTGTTGTTTTGTAAAAAATTTATGCTAGATTTTGTATGGAGTTCCATTTCTCATGGAATTTAGTTCATTGTTGATATTTTGTTTGGGTTTTTCTCTTTATTTTTGCCTCTTGTTGTTAAAAGGGGTTGATCTCTTTTGAAATCTCACATTTATTTATAATATTGAGAAAATTAATGTTAATATTTATTTTTCAAGTGTTAACATGTATATTTTTAGTTATTTTTTTTAAAGAATCTATTTATGGAAATGATATTATTAAACTATTATTTTTATTGGAGCTTACATGCAATTTAGAAAAAAATAGTTCATAATTTTATCAACTTAATACACAAGTAACAAGTGTCTTCAATAGCAATCAATGTTGGTGTAAATAGGTGTTTTACCTATCTAGGTTCTATTTACATGTTAAGTCCATTTAGGTCTTAGGAGGGAATCTTTCTAGATAGTTTTAGTTGTCAATTGATCTTATCTTATCTTTTGGAATTTAATGCTTGTGTCCTAAGTCGTTTAATAATTGTTGAGGTAGTTGTCTCATTGTACAAGATTAAGACACACGTCAAGAGTTTGTCTAATCCTATCTCACAACTTGCCTTTATAAGCAAGACATCATGTGTACATTGTCAAATTCAATCTAGAACTCTTGCATCCATAGTCATAGCATGATATTTTTTTCATTTCTCTCTTGTGGAAGTTATTATTTTCTTTCAAGTGATCTTGGGGTGTTGAGGAGTTCACTATAAACTCCTACATGGTATCAAAGTTTTAGTGTTGTAGAATTCTTCCCAAATCTGAGGGACCAATCTTGGCATGAAAATTTTGTTGGGTATGAGTAGAGATTTCAAGGACCTCACTATTGAATCTAAGGTGTTAGAGAAAGTCAATTTTGCCTTTCGTTTTTTCAATTTTCATTATATTTTGACTAATCTATAAGGGTTTCACGGAGGGTTTTGGTTGCTAGATATTGGAGGTAGTTGTTTTTTTGGAGCAGATTGGGCCAAAATAGACCTTGCTATTGCGTCCAAAAGGCTCGAGAACCTAGGAAATGACTATCAATTCATCATTTTTTGACACTTTTGTTTAGGGGCATTAGGCAAACTTGGTGTACTTCAATAAGATCATACTCTTTGGTGTACTTCTCCTAGCTAGATGGTTATCTTTCTCTTGTTCACATGAGTTTTATTGGTGGTAGTTTTCTAGGAATCACATCTTTTCTTTTTTTTGGGGTCAGTAACTCAAGATATAGTTTTATTGATAATAGAAAGAAATAAAGATTACATTCCAAATCTCCTTGTTAAACCCACAAAAAACCTTCATCCAAACCCACTAAAAGCTCCCTAGAACCTTCAATCTATTTCAACAATTGAGAAAAGTATTAACAGATAAACCCCACAAATAATACCATATAACAATCCCACTCACCCTACAATGAGCCTCTTAATAGACTCTGTGTATGGAGGTTAACAAGTTCTTCTCTTCATCTGGGACCTGAGAACCATAGCAAAGGTTTCCTTCCTATCCTTCTTTTCTTTCTTCCCCTTTACCATTTTCCACCCATCTTCTATCCTTGCCGCTGTCTTCTGCCAATCTAATGGTTTTTCACAGGGGCTCCCCCAAATTCCATCTGAAATCTCATTTGCCTGTTGTTTTACCGCAACCTTATTTGGCTCTAAACCTTTCTCTTGCAATATCTCCATCCCTCTTTTCTCTCAACATTCAGGCATAGCTGTCCCATTTTTTGAATTCAGATCCTCTTCATCTCCTTTGTTTACAAATTTGTTGTTGTTGTCGCCCTGAGTCCTTCCCGGTGTCAGGGCTTCACCAGGTTGTTGCTATTCTTCCCTTCTATTTTCATTCATCAGAGCCATTCTCTCCTAACCCTCTTCTTTCTCGTTTTTCTCTTGGGAAACCTCCTTTTCCATTATATAGTGTTGGGGACCAACATACTTCCACCAGGAGATTGTGCTGGTAGCTCTTTGTTTGACACATTCAACAGCTAAATGACCAGTCTTAAAACAAATTTTGCATCTAAAGGGTATCCCTTCATAATCCGGGGGTTGCACCCAACAACCTTTCGAGGTTTTTAACTGAATCTCCTCCGGAGGAGCTTTTGACACGTTCATTTCCACTAAAATCCGAGCAAAGGTCGAGTGAAAAAGGTTTGAAGAACCTTCATCCACCATTAAAAAACTACCTAAAGAGTTCCCTACAACCTCTAAGCAAGAATCAAACTAGAACTGCAGGGGAAGATTAGGGAGTCTTACCCAAATAGGAACTTGTTTGAAAAATTTAGTGGCTGGATTAAAAGCTAGATGTTGTGGCTTTAACATTAGCGGAAATTTATCCTTCCATTCCCAAGGAAAATCACAAAGGATCTTCTTTTTGTCCTGCTCCTTTTCAAAAACTACAATAAAAAAACCTTTGACCATGGGATAAATTTGGACATACCCTTCCAAGACATGTTTCCACTGATTTGAAATCCACTCTGGAGACATGTCAGGCTTGGCCTAAATCCCCTGAATCTTCCAATCAGACCTAGCCCAGAAAAAACTTTTTCATTCAGATAGACTTCTTGATCAAGCTCATCATTTAGCTCCAATGTGATTGATCTAGATACTTGTAGAGTTCGAGAGTTTTCACCTCCCCTTCTCATCAAACAAGTTTTTGCTAGCATTGGCTGAAAACCCGGATGGTTTCCCCCAATCCGAGTCTCTTTGAACTCCCTTTTGGAACCATTAATGCAAGCCTTCGAAAGCCCTTTACTCACGTTTTGCAGAGCCGAAAACTCTACCCCAACCTCATCCTTTGCCTCTCCATTCAGGCCTATTTTCATCACCGCTAGAGCCCTCGTTGTTTTTTGTGTTCCCCCCGCGAGTTGTCTCTCCCGACCCGCTGCTTCCCTGCCACCATTTTCCTGGCATTGAGACCTCCCATCCGCTGCTAACAGATCTTCATTCCCTCGACTTGGGCCTGGAAAAATCCTAAGCACAGTAGCCTCTGGAAGATGACCGTTATTGCCCATTGTTTTTACTAGGAATCACATCTTATTCGTTGGCCATTTCATGTTTCTCCAAGCAACATCAATTACTAATGCATTTCTTCATCACATGGCATCTACTTTCTTTCTCATGCATTTGATTCTGAAATGGATAGCTTCACCCTTGGCCACATGGATTTTCTTTGCATGTTTTTCTTTTTTATTAGTTGGTGACTATTTATTTTGGGCATAATCGATCTTGGTGGTTGTGGTGATTGATCTTCTTGAATGACACCAAGAACTCAAGAGTCTCTTAGCAACCACTTTTGTTAGTTATTATTTAATTTTTCTGTGGAAAGTGTTAAGAAAAATAAGGTCCACAAAAAAATAAGGTGAATAAAAATATATATCACCAAAATAACAAATTACATAATAGAGATATCAAAACATAGACACAAAAAATATGTTGTTCATCAATTTGGCTACATCCATAGGAAAATATTTTTTTCTCTTTCTTACTAATTGTAACAATAAATAAACATTGTACAACACAACCCGGTATCTCTAATTGATATTAACATTTTATATAAATATTAAAATTCCCATCACACATTTTATGGGACTCGTAAAAGGGAAAAAGAAGCATCCTAAAACCTCTTCACATCCAAAAGGAGATGAAAAAGGTTGAAGAAGCAAAGTCCAAAAAACAAGGGAGGTGAAAGGTTGACGATCGGACTTCACACATTTGAACAATCTCCCACTTGAAGTCCAATCCATGCTACAAATAGCCATGCATAGATATGCCACCCTCTTTTCTAGGCTTATTATCACATGTTTACCAGACTAAGAGAATCTCTACAAAACTCCAACTTCTCTTTTGAAACAACCTTAGTAAAGGCATCTACAAGATTCAAGCTAGTATGTATCTTCTCTAGTTTTTCAACTTACCTTGTTCAATAACACTTCGAATAAAATGATATCAAAGCTCTATGTGTTTCATTTGTGAATGAAAGGCTGATTTTTTTTCCAAGTGAATAACACTTTTGTTGTCACTATACAGAATAAAATCTAGTTGTCTACTACCCAATTCAGCTAATAACCACTACACCCACAACATCTCCTTAGTTTCTTTAGTGATTACAATATATTTTGCTTCTATAGTGGAGAGAGCTACCACATTTTGTAATCTAGAGATCCAACTGATCATTTCCCCTATAAATTTTAAACACATATCCAATGGCAGATTGACTTTTATCCAAGCCAAAAATCATGTTAGAGTCAACATATCCTTGCAATTGTGAATTTATATATACCTACTAGCCACTCCCACTGCATGAACAATGTCAAGTCTTGTGCAAACCATTGACATAAGGAGCTCCCAATAGTAGAGGAGTAAGAAACTCTTTCTATGCATTATTTTCTTCCTATGTCTTAGGACACAACTCTAGAGATAATTTGAAATGATTAGTGAGAGTTTTACTCAATGCCTTTGCATTCTTCATACTATTAAACCTATTCAACACTTTTTCAACATGTTTTTCCCCTAACAATTTTATTTACTTCTTCCTATCTCTGATCATTTTCATTCCAAGCATTTTCTTTATAGCATCCAAATCCTTCATAAAAAAATTCTTACACAATTTTTGTTTTAGTTGGCTAACTACAACCATGATAGTTTTTATCACTAGCATGTCACCAACATACAATAACAACACAAATTCACCATTCTCCAAGGTCTTATAATACACACAATGGTTAGATTCACATCTAGTAAAAAAAATCTTAGCCATGAAAGGATCAAATTTTAAATACCATTGTCTCAAAGCTTGTTTCAATCCATACACAATTTCATTTAGTCTACAAACCAAATCCTCTTTGTCTTCTTCCTCAAAGCCTTCATGTTGCTTCATGTACAATTCTTCTTCTAAGTCACCATGTAGATAAGTTGTTTTTCCATCAATTTGCTCTAATTCAAAATTATAAACAACTAATAAATCAATGAAATCAATGCCTTTTTGTTGAACATAACCTTCGATCACCAATCTAGCCATGTATCTCTTCTTCCCACCTTCTTCTTCCTTCAACCTATATGCCCTCTTTTTTTCAATACTTTCCTAGTAGGTGGAAGATACACTAAATCCCATTTGTGATTTTCATCAAAGATCCCATCTCATCTCTCATCACCTATATCCATTATTTTCTATCTTTATCTTCACACACTTCTTCAATTGTAGTAGGTTCAACTTCATTGGATAGTAGCAAATACTGAAAGAAAGCATTATATTTTATTGCAGGCCTATGTTCCTTGATGGACCTTTGAACTTGAGGAATCAATTCCTATGGAGTACTCTCCTCATGAGCACCAGTGGGATGATCTTGCACTATATTATCATGAAAATTTGGAGGCTAAACTTGTAGTTGTACCTGTGGCTGATTCACAATCCCCTTTGTTTGAACACATCACTTCTACTTGTAATTTCATCTAATGGAGCATACTCCTTGGATGATATGTCTTGTTCTTGTAAATTTGTCATTACCTTTTAATTGAAGAGCACATCTCTTCCTGTGACTTGCTTGGTAATTGGATCCCACAACATGTAACCATATTTTTCATCTCCATATCAAACAAAGATACACCTTTTAGACTTCACTCCAAGCTCTATTCTTTTTTCTTGTGGGATATGAACAAAAGCTTCACACCCAAACATTCATAGATGATCATAATAAATCTTCTTACCCAACCAATTCTCTTCTAGAAATCCAAAATCTAAATGAGAGGATGACCCTATATAAATCAAGTATATTGTTGTATTTATAGTCTCAAACCAAAACTATTTTCCTAAACCAACATTCAAGAGCATATTGTATGCTCTTTCCAAAATAGTTCTACTTAGCCTTTTCGTTGCATCATTTTTTTTTGTTTGTTGTGTAAGAAGAACTATATTAATTCTTTGAATGACATTCTCTACACAATATTCATCAAATTCTTTTGAACAATGCTCACCCCTGTTGTCATTTTTTCAACGCTTAATTTTGTATAGCCAATTTGATATTCTACAAGTGCCTTGAAAATTTTACATACCAAAAAAAATAGACTTCTTTTTTAACATATAAACCCAAACCTTCCTAATGCAATTGTCTAAAAAAGTAACAAAATAATTTGAGTTGCCAATAGTGGTACCTCAAAGAGGTCAAAGACATCTAAATGCACTAATTCCAATGGTCGTGAGTTCTTCACAAGTTCTTTGGTAGAGAATTTTGTCCTCCTCTACTTGCCATAAATGCAATGCTCACATAACTCCAAATCTACCTTTTTTAGACCTAGAAGTTGATTCCTCTTGTGCAAGATATCAAGACCTTTCTTGCTCATGTGACCAAGCTTTTTATGTCAAAACTTCGTTCCACTGTCTGCAACTACCATTGCAGCTCACACTTCTATTTGACCCTTTAAAACATACAAAGTACTAGGTTTGATTCCTCTAACAATCATCAAAACCCCTTTTGTCACCTTCCATGCACTTGACTCAAAAACAATACTACATCCTTGAGCATCCATTGAAATTAGATTTCTTTTGAGTTGAGGAACATGTCTAACATCCTTTAACAACTAACTATTACCATTTTTCAATTTTAACAAAACATCTCCCTTGTCAATGATATCACAGGAATCATCATTATTGAGATAAAATTTACTAAAATTATTTGGCTTGATAATTTTTAAAAAACTCTTTACAATACAATGTGAAATGATGTTCTTAAGTCAAGTACCCAAACAATATATAAAACAAGAGTGCCTACATCTTCAATCTTCTTGTTTTTCAGTTAACAGCAATTTTTCTTCGTGTGGCCTTTTTACCACAATACCAACAACTAACTTTTATGCCTCTGAACTTTGATCTCAGCTGGACTTTGATCTTTCCCTATAATTATTCTTCCCTCGTTCTGATGTAGGAGCATCATCGCATTTTTGGTTTGCCTTTAATTTTTGCTTGGTGTTTTGCTTTGCTTCCAAATTTTGGTTTAAGTTTGAGAAACAAGGTGGTCGTGGTCATGTAATATGTAACTCCTCCATTTCCACGTGGGCAGCAAATAGCAGTTTGAAAATCAATTTAAAATAATATAAGGTGAAAGATATTAGAGAGAGATCAAATATATATGCAAACAGAAAATCAAACTTCTTGAGGCCGCGTGGAGGGAGAAAGAGGCAGTTATTGTTTCCAGTTGCTGAAAGACAGTATTAATTCCGTTTGGGACAGCAAATGGAAAAAACGTGGGAGTTAGTTGCTATTTGTAAATAAAAATGAAGTACAGATAAATAAACAATAATAGCAGAGAAACACATAACACAAAGAGTTTATGTGGTTCATCATAAAGGTTACATTCACGGGAAGCAGGGGGAAATATCTTTATTAATCTTTGTACATCTACAATACAATACAGCAGCAAATAATTAATATGCCTTCAGGAGGAAATGTGAATGGTCAAAGGAAACTGAAAGGACAAATGTCCGTTGGACTTCATATACCCAACAATCTCCCACTTGAAGTCCAACGGCTGCTGCAACATATCAGACATTCCCCTATTTCTCTCCCATTGTCACATCTTGACAATATTGAGAGAAATCCAATTTCATTTTGAAAGCCAAACACCAAGACCTCCATCACAACTAGAATGAGTGCATTCATCGTGTCGCTTCGTTAACATTCCAGCTGCACACATGCTCGAACTTTTCCCATTATTTCTCTCATTATACTTTCTTCATCAATGCATCCATCGGATTGCTCAAAACTCCCACTGCATGAACAATGTCCGGATGAATACATACCTGAAATGAGCGCATTACTCACGTCACTTCGTTAACATTCCAGCGAACAAGGCACCATCACAAATGGCACCCCAAACTTCTCTATGAAGGTTGAATCTCCACTACAAGGCACCATGAACTGCCTGACCTTCCATAGACATCGTCAATCCCAGCAAAGTGTGGGACTTTCTTAGGCACACGGGCGGCCACAATTCTAGCCCCTCGAGGGTAGGTACCATCCTGACCTTACACGGCGCAGTATGCACCTTCCCGATCTTGTTCCTCCAATAACCGCACCTCATAGAGATGACAGAGAGCTTGGCCAAAAACAAGGCCCCTATAATAGCGGTGGCAACTTCTTTGCTGCACTTGATGCCCAGACCAACATGCCCGTTGCTATCGCCACCATGACAAAGGCTTGAAATCTCGTCCTCTTCCTTGCTCTGGTTTGCTTCTGGACGGGCGTGATCTTCATGACCTCGTCCTCGAGTTGTGGGCCCAGTAGTTATATGCTCCACATATTTCCTTAGCTTCTCCAACAAACCCTTAGTTACCGCTGAAGACTGAAACAATCTGCAAAAGTCTTCCCTTGCCCACAAGTGGACGTCTCTAAGCCTTTCTGTATCAACTGCCTCGCGGCTTAAATCTTGCCCGCAACCTCCTCCTGCCTTGCAGTGAGGGATCATCCTCCCGCCTATAACCTTTCATTGTGGCCATGGATAAATACCGAGGTACTTGAACTTCTCCTGCTTCCTCTTTCCTCCTCTTTGTTCCCTGTTCGTTGCTTCTTCATTTTCTCCGGAAATTATCACAATTTTTCAATCGCTCCTTCACCGAGCTCTGATACCAATTGTAAATAAAAATGAAGTACAGATAAATAAACAATAACAGCAGAAAAACACATAACTTAATGAGTTTACGTGGTTCACCATAAAAGCTACATCAAGGGGAAATATCTTTATTAATCTTTGTACATCTACAATACAATACAATACAACAGCAAATATATAATATGCCTTCCGGAAGAAATGTGAATGGTCAAAGGAAACTGAAGGGACAAATGTTCGTTGGGCTTCGTATACCCAACACTATTGGGAGTGTGGGAAGTAGTTTGGCGCAGACAATGGGAAAGAAGGCAGAAAATTGGCGCAGGAAAACCAATTTCAGAAAAATCAGATCGATATGCAAAGGTATGGGGTGCTGGGCGTAGAAAAGGAGGAGGAAACAGTTACAAAATTGCAGTTGGGAAAGAAAAGAGGCATCGTGGGGCAGACAAGATGAGTAAGAGAAATTGATAGACTCTGTTTTGCATACCAAAAAGGCTCAATGCCTCTTCTTTGCATGGCGCTGCAACAGTAGATTCACTTTGTTCTTTGAGCAGATGTTAGTGGAAGTGCAGCCTGTAGGTGTGTGTATGACTATATAAATTAAAGAAGGAAAGAGACTCTGTCTATGCTGAAGGAAGTTTTGTTTTCTTGCAATTCTCGTTTGGTTGTGTTGTCTTTATTTTCCAATCAAGCTTTGTAGCAATTCCAAGTAATGTTGTCTTGGTAGTTTGAATGCTGGGTAATGAAAAAGATGGTCATTTGAAGGTTATTTGAACTGTGCATCCATTCTTTTAATGTTGTTTAAGACTGTGGAAAATAACCTTCGGAATGTAGAGTGTTGGATTGTGTTCTTGAATAATTTGTTGTATTGAAGTTTTGTTTTAATTCTTCATGCAATAGTCTTGCATTTGGTATTGTTTGGGGATTTGGTTATCACGTTCTTGTGATCTCCCATTATTGCCAAATACCAAAGCATCTCTCTATGATGTCCTTTAGTTTTTCTTTTTCATGTCCTCATTAAGAAAAATCCCAACAACATCATTGAATTTTTGCATGCTTCCTTCTTACTAGATATTGAGTAGCTAACAACCATAACAACTCCTGCCTAACTATCAGATAAAGAACACATCAGTAAAATTTCTTTGATCTCATCATTCAAATTGATGCTCACAGAAATTAACTGATTACTCAAAGTCTTAAATTTGTTCAAATAATTTGAGACATTATACAATTTCTTCATGAAAAATACCTTGTTTAATGTAGAGGCCATCTCATGCATGTTTGGTAAACAATCCCATAATCCTTTCATTGTCTTTTCTAGTGAGACATTAAATAAAAAATTGTTGGATAGGGAGAGGATAATAGTTGTCGTTTCCTGTCTATCCTATTTTTCTCAGTCTTCATTGGACATTATAGCAGGATTTTTTTACTTTCCTTCTAGTGTAATTGAAAGATCCTTCTAGATTAACAAAGCTTCTAATTCCAGCTTCCAAATCCCAAAGTTTTGGCTTGAGAAGTTTTTAATACTCCACTTATCTGCCTCCTCCGTCTAGGTTTTTCAAATTATTTTCAATGCTCTAATACCAATTGTTAGAAAAACAGAGCAAATAAAAATATATATCACCAAAACAACAAATAAAAGAACAGAAGTATGAGAACACAGACACAACAAAATACGTGGTTTACCAATTTGACTACATCCATGGAAAAAACAGAGTTTATTTTATTAATTGAAACAATACATAAACATTGTACAACACGACCTAGTATCTCTAATTGATACTAATATTTAATATATAGATTAAAATGTCTATCACACATTTTATAGAATTCGTAAAAGGGAAAAAGAAGCATCCTAAAGAGTATTTGCATCCAAAAGGAGATGAAAAGGCTGAAGAAAAAGAGTCCATAAACAGGGGAGATGAAAGGTTGATGATTGGAAACACATTCAAACAGAAAGGAGTACTCTGGTGTTCTCCGGAATGAGAAGGGAAAAGAGGAACAACAGAGAGGTATGACAAACCTCTATAGAAGAGTACTATAACTCTGCGTAACAGAGATATGGATGGAAGAATGTAACCCTGAGTGGAAGAGAGGAGATTGTAATGAAAAGGGAAGGGCTGAGTGAAGCTTTGTTGTGTGTGAGAGAGTCAGATAATAGGCTACATAAAGTAAAATGCTTCTGCAACATAATGTTTATTTTGTATGCAAGTTGCAATTAGCTTCAAGAAGTTGATAAAATTGTTGTTTTGCAATTACTAGCTTCTGTGTTGCACATATGAGCATTGTGAATGTGTAGACTGCAGGGTTTGGCTGCCCTTCATTGAGTTCCCTTGCCTTGAATGCATCAATTACCCACATCCAGAGGTTGGATTTACTCTCACATGTCCTAGGATAAGGGATGGTTCAATTTTTGGAACTTCCAAATAATTCCAAGTGAGAGAGGTGGGGAGAAGAGTTTTTTCACTTTGTGTAGAAATGATTGGATCAAGATGCCTCTCGCACTGTATACACACAAACCTACTAGGAAAAGAAGGCCCAGCAAGAGGTTTCACAAACACACAGCCGGTCTAACTTGATGTTTGTAAAGGTAACCATGCCATTGTATAATTTGAAGAAAATACATATGAATCCTTACATTGCAATTTTTCCCCTTTCCTTAATCAAAGGACAAAATATAGACAAATGCAGATCTAGCCATCCGGTAATTAAAGTATGTGGGGTATTGTGCCGGTCGATGTTTGATCTAACGGCAATGTCGTTGTTGTAGGGATCTAAATAGTTCCGAGTTCAAAGCTTTCTGAATATATAAAAAAAAAAGTATGTGGGGTATCATCTGATAAAACAATTTCATCACTCAAAGAAACTGCATACAAGCGATTTACAGATTATTGTACTTACAAAAACGGAACATTAGCTATGCATCATTCATGTCTGGACCCTGTAATTTCTTGGATGGAAATTGACAGCAATGAGTCAAGATCCAGGGCCGATTGCATTTGTAATATGGAGAGGTCATGATAAAGTAAATGCAATTCTACTGGAATCTTTCCACCTTGTAGGCAGCCTATAATACATAACTTCGTCCTTGTGGATATGGGTTGTAAACCTGAAAACCAAACTGCTGCTAGGTAACTTGTAATGATACAGAGCAAAACAAAAATACCAAGCCACTGCAAGGCAGCTTATGATATACATAGTAGAACTCATAACTTAATACTTCCGAATTTAGGTCCTTAAACAAATTACCCAACTTCTGCTTTACAACATATAATGACACGGATATGGGTTCTCAACCAAAAAACTAAACCACTGCAAGGTGGCTTGGAATGCTACGTAATAAAACTCATAACTTTGGACTCTGGATATTGGTCCTGTACACAAAATTCCAAACCGCCTCAAGGCAGCTTATTATAGTACATAATAACACTCATAACTTATTAGCTGTGGATATGGGTTCAACACAAATACCAAACTGGGGGACTTTAACAAAGCACTCAACTCATCTACTTTTGAAGCCTACATTGATTGGTTAATTGGAGGGTTGTCTCTGAACATCTTCAAGGGGCCGAAACCAGACTTGTTGCTCAGGACTAGATTCAGCATTCTTTCCTTGAGAATGGCAAGGGTCTCCACCTGCCCAATCTTGTTCATCTGCAGGACCAAATACACCTGTCTTAGGATGTGGTGCCCACCACTTCTGAGTCGTAGTTGCTGTTACATGCTCTGGAGCCCTTGTCAGATCAACACCTTCATCTTCATTTTTCTCATATATAGATGAATGTATAGAAAACCTGCAAAAGGCACCACCATGTTTGTGAATAGATTGCATGCCTTTAACATGAATACACTTAATTAGCCTTGCTATAGTGCAGTTGATTCTGTAAATTTATCGATACCTACAATATTAGGAGAATGCATAGCATCTATGACTTTAGAAGATATTTGCAGGATTACATTGACCAAAGCTCTTAACTGCTTATGACCCTGTTTATTTGGAATATAGTGGATGCAACAAATAATATGCTTTCCGAATAATTGTGTTGTGCTTTTTTTGTGAAAAGAAATGCATGCTATCACAATTTGGCATTTCCAACAGTTATTGGAAATTAAAATAGACTACAAACAAAGACACAAGTCTCAATTTTTTGCATTGAACAGAACTGGAATTGTTCATTCAGTGGTGGTAAATCAATTGCAATTTAACACTTTGTCTACCATCTTCTCACATAATCACGAACTTCTGAAAAAGTTCATTCTTTCCACAAGAATCCACATTGAGGAGTGGTAACTGGTAAGCATAGGCTAAATGAATTAGCCAGATCCCATATGCTGTGAACTTCCCATCATAGGAGCTCGTATGAAGTGACCTAAGTCCTCTGCCAGATTCAACTAATAGACAAGGCTATCCACCCTACAAATGTTTCCCTCACTTACAGACCTAAACTACAATGACATTCAAATTGTGTTAGTTTCTGGTTTAATTGTGTATGTTTTGATCGATATTTTGAATCACATTCAGTGATCTATCATCAGGAAGAGAAAAAATGAGAAAAAAAATTGTAGATTGGACAAATGAAAGAAAACTCAAAAAGGATAAAATAAAACAATGAATTTAAAAGGAGTTGATCAAAGAACATACACAGTTAAACCAAAAACTAGCACAATTTGAATTGATAGACTGTAGAAAACTTATACCAACTACAATTACAGCATTTTCTTGGTGGATAGGCTTAAGCAAATACCTTTCATTTACTTCAGCAGTTTGCACCAATGTGGAATCCTAAGAAAGCAAAAGCAAACATTTCACAAGACCAAGTTCCATTGACAGTAATAATTTACATTTGCACCAAATAGCAATCTTCCATATGTTTCATTTAACAATCCCTGGAAGAATCTTGAGTAGCTTACAGTTCATGAGCAATGGTTGTAGGCTTATAAGGATAAGATAATGCCACTCAAATTCCCAAGCATCCACATTAAATCCAAAGTGAGGCTAAAGAAGTGTCTAAGAATTATTTGTTTAAAAAAATTAAGACTCATTATTGCCATCGATAATTGTGTTTGAAATGAATCCCAGTCTGACTGAAGTAGACTTCTGTTGTTTTTCTTTGACGAGGAAATCTAGTTGGGTTGTGACAGAGAAATAGTAACCAGAAGACCAGCTGTCAAATTCACCAGTTATAAATCTCTAATGAAATCCTTGATTAAATTCAATTTACAACTTTCGCTTTACTAGCAAAGAAGACTACTTTTTTCAAAAGAAAAATATGTGAGTAATTTATAGTATTTATTAATTTAATATTTAATATTTTTAATAGTATAGTATTGGTAATTGATTTTAAAGTTGTTTGTGTTGATCATGAATACTCATAATTGAATGAAATATATTCTTTAGATCTAAAAATAAATAAATCATCTGATATCAGACCAGCAACATAAATAAAACATGACTTAATGAGCAATTATTATAACTTAATGCGTAAATATCACTCTACCCTTTTGTTTGGGTCTTTTTGGAACTTCAACATAAAGCTTGCTGATGTGGCATCATATTTGATGATGTGATCCCAAACCCTTAATTATAAGCGGCTATTGTAAATAATTGAAAATAATTCGAAATTGTCACATGATTTTGAAAGATGTGAAATTAGGATGCTCAACTCTTGGCTCCTCTCCCTTATATATGACCTTTAACAACAAAAATATTCTAATGGGAAACTAATTCAAAAAAATTGGATTTCTATAATTGAATCTTTAAAAAAGCGACTGAAATTATTTGAATCAATATTGTGATCCAGTGAGCCATCACTAAGATAAATGAGATGAAAAAAACAATGATCCAAAAACAAAACACTCTCTTACCAAAAGTTTTTTTCTATAGAAATATCCTTATTACAAATACAGTCTTCAATGGCAACAGAAAATGAACAATATTCTACCTTGAAGCAGGAAGGAAATGCCTGACCACCCCACAAGCCTTGACCAGGGATCTTCCTTGCATCAGCAAACCCACAGCCATACAATTCTCTATTTGTCCTGAAAAAGTTTACAAGTTTTCAGAATTAGACACATAATCAAGTCTCCAAATTCTGTTTACCTTTTATACAACTCAAGTCCCCAAAAGTAGATGGGCATAAGCGCCACCTACCACGTTCCCCATATGTTTAATATGCACCTAATCATTTTTGGGAAATAAAAAAGCACAGATCACAGTGCTCGTTTCCCTGGCCTTCCCGAGAGTTTGGAATGCATATATACCGTCCATTGTAGGCAATCTATTTAAGCTTCCAAAGTACTGTACTCTCCTCTACCCCACAGTCAAATATCCCCTTGTATGCTTCTGTCTAATAGTCTTTTTCTATTTTAATCATATCCAAGCTGACGTCAAAAAATCTTATCTGTGAAATGCTCCCTGTCTTTTTCACGTCATCTTTCTGCCCCCTTGAACAGAAACCCATTTGAAATTGACTGTGAAAGATTTGAATGGGCAGTAGAACATGCAAAGTCCAACTACAATACAAAAATGAAAAGGGTTAGCTATGAAGGTAAGTTTTAATGGAAGGTTGCTCAAGGTTGAATAATGTGGATCCTAAATCAATCAAAAAAGGGATTCATTGTGATAGCTTCATGAATTGTGGTGAGTATGGTCAATTTTGTTGCTTATTTAGACGAGTGATGTTAAAAATGACATTCAAGGAGACAAAATAATTTTAAAGTAAAAAAGTAATTTTATTAAGGTCAAATTTTACTTTCATATCAATTTACCTTAGCATTTAAAAAAAAAAGCTATTATATGGTATATAACATTGCTTATGTCATTCAAAACATTAATAAAGTTGAAATTTGATTCAATGAATTAAATGCATTAGACATGTAATATAAAAAAAAAGATAAATAGTTTTTTTTTTTTTTTTTTTCGTTATTGTCAACATGAACCAATAGAAAGAAAGATGAATGATGGGTGACCTTCCAAGAAAGCCCAATGCTTCACCTCTGTGAGCATCACCTAGATGCAATGAGTGCTAAGTGGACCATTCATTATCATGAGAGATGGATTCTTGTGAACCGCTACTCATGAAAAATGAGTCAATGAGTTTGACTCATAAAACTACACGATTGAATCCTGATAGCAATCTCATAATTTTTGCTATCACAATTTGACATATTGTGGAAATTAAATGTAGACTATAGGATTACTCCTCATTTTTTTTAATTTTATATTCTCATTGACTAAATTAATAAAATAAATTGAATGCATCAAACACATTACCTCAACATGAACTAATAATTGTTATACTTATTTTGTTACAATAGAAATAATATATTTTAACTAAATAATTTTAAAAAAATTAATGAATATTTCTTATTTAACTTTATTTAATAAAGGATAATAGTACAATATTCACACAAAAAGGAGAGTGGTAGAGAAGCACACCCAAAAAGTCTAATAGTACCAAGTCTATAACAAGGACAAATAAACATAAATAAGATCAAGTCCAATACAGTCTAAGTAGCTGAAGAAAAACCAAAATGAGGAGGGTCCTTATCATCAAGATTGTCACAAACATCGTTGGGCATAAATAATCAATTGACTCTTAGTCAATGAGAGTGCCTTCTTCTTTAAGAGGGTTATATGAGGGATACTAGGAAAAGATGGGAGAAATGGTGAACTCCAAGGAAAGGAATTTGTCAAGTTCGAGGTAGCAAGAAGCACCACGACACCCTTGAGAGGAGGTAGAAGGTAGCCTAAAAGGCCAAGACCATCAATCGTAGGTTGAATTCTCTCTAGAAATTGAGGGCTAAGAGCCACAAGTGTCATAAGAGCGAGATCCACTATCACATTTGGTAAGCTAGTTGTGTTCATGTCGATATTCTTGAGGAGGAGAGGAGTGATCTAGTGGGATTCTAGCAACAATGAAAGGTGCATACCCCCAATGATCCAACAACTCCTACAAATGCACAACTTCAAGTGTAATTTACTAGGTTGTGTTTGAAATTGTATAATCACATTAGAATAAATCATGAATTTAGTATACAAAGAATAGTGAGTATCAACAAAAAAAAATATTATTTCTAAATTTTCAAATAGTAAAGATAATTTCCACCCTAAAAACATGTCAAACTTGGGTATACTTATGTGGTAGATAAGGTCAATTTCCAAAAATAATCATATGCCAAGAAAAAGGAGTGAATATGAAAGATATAAAGAAATCATAAATATAATTCCAAGCCTCCTACACTTCAAGACATAACCAAACGAGATGCTTGAAGGATTCAATTTGTCCATAAAATGAATAATGAAGAATAGTAAGGCCCATATGATAAAAATGACCACCCAAAAGGAGGCCTTGGTAAAAAAATGCATTTGACAAATTTGTTGGGAAAATGTGTTTCAACCATGCACCCCAATGTTGGCTTGACTTGCCCTAGAAGGCAACCCTATTTTATGAGGGCATTGTATTATGGTTGTGTATTGTGATGTATTATAAGAGTTAGATAGTGGTCATGTTGCCTCTAGATCTTTGGTTGCTGATATTCCTATGAGAAGCTTGCTCTGCAAGTATATTGCAATTTTTGTGATTTTTGAATAATATATTGGACGACTTTTGGAGTGGGGTTTTTTTCCCAAAAGTGTTTTTCCCACGTAATTCATTGTATTGTGGTATGCATGATATTTGTGTTTATTTCTATTTAATTTTATGTAACTGTTAAAGATCTGTAAAAGTTTTACATTATTCTCCTCTCAAAATTAGTGTAGGAAGTTTTTGCACTACCTTAGCTTCCTTACAAAATTGAGCTAATTTAAGCTCATTAACTATTGACCAAATGTTTTGGGATCGATGATGCCAAGTCCTAGTAGAGGACTAAAGTTTTTTCTTGAGATTTAGTTGATCCATCATGGGAAGATGGCGGGGGGGGGGGAGAGGACAACCACCAATAGTGCTTGTTATGCTTGTAATTTTAAAATATTGTATTTGGGTACCATTTCCAATCCTTCCACTAATTCTTAAGAGACCTAACCCTAACTTTATGAAGCATGTAGGGAGTTATAAAATTTATCACAAACTAAAAAAAATATTGGTCTTGAGTAAAAAGCTTAAATTTAACAATTCTTCTTCAAGAGGGTTATATGGGGATTGTTGAGAACAAATAGAAGAGATGACCAACTCCAAGTGAAGGACTTTGTTGAGGTTGACCCATCAAGGAGCACCACAACACCCCTAAGAGGAAGTAGAAGATATCCTAAAAGGCTAATACCATCCATAATAGGTTGCATTGTCTCTAGAAACTAAGGGTTGAAAGCCACAAGTGTCATGTGAGCAAGATCCATTGTTACGTTTGGCAAGCTAGTTGTGATCATGGCTTTAGTACACAAAGAATAGTGAATATCAAAAAAAGAATTACAAAAAAGATAATTAATTTTATATTTTCAAATACTAAAGAGAATTTTCACCCCCAAAACATGTCAAATTTGGGTATACTTATGTAGGAGATAAGGTCAATCTCCAAAAATAACTATATGCCAAGAAAAAGGAACAAATAGGAAAGGCCTAAATGTAACTATGTGCAATGTTTGCAAGAAATAAACTCGAGCAAAAGGATAAAAACAAAACAAAACACTCAAGATTGGGCTAAAGATGAAACTCAAACAAGAACACAAAAATAACACAGATTTCACCTTGTATGAGCTCGATGGAGTTGTTTGCTCTCGTCGATGGCTTGATATGTGTGCTCTATATTGATTTTGACAGCATAACGACTTGAGTTTTGCTTGATTTGGATGCAAAGATAATGAATTTGGCTATGGATGCAAGATGGTAGTGTGTGAGAATAGAAGACTTAGATGCATGAGATCAAGAATGTAAAAATGGCTAAATGTTAGTCATTTAGCAAGGGAGATTGGAATGGATGGCCAAGATTGATTCTTGAAAGAGGATCAAGGGTTGAGATCAAGAGTTGACCAAAGGAATTAATTTAATTTTTAATGTGCATAAAAAGGATAAAATGAATTTGATATTCCTTGGGAAAGAGAAAAAGAATTTAATATTTCTTGGGGGATGAGAGAGGAATTAAAAATTCCTCAAAAGGACCTTGGGAAGACAAAAAGGAATTAAAAATTCCTTGGGGGATGGGGAGAGTTGACCAAGGGGTTGATTAGGTTAGTTAATTAATGATTAGGTTGTGCAAGTAAGGGATTAGGCAGATGATTAGGTGGGTAATGAAGATTAATGATCCACTTTCATATTATGAGGATGTGACATGAGGAGAATTAAATAAATGGATTATTTATTTAATTTTTGGAGGAAAGGGATACGTGATGGGAGTAAATAATTAAATATAATTATTTACTTTAGACTAGGATTTAAAGAGGATAGAATAAATAAATTAGGATGAAAGGATAAGGGATAATGAATATTAGTTAAATAATAGGGTATTATTTAATTAACATAGATGATATGACATTGGTTGAATTATGGGTAAATTGGCCAAATGAAAGTGGTCAATTTTTAGTGTCTACATTTTGCCCCTCTTTGAGATGGTGTTACGAAGTAGCATCATTTCAAATAAAATTAAAACATATCACCTAAAATAAGATGGTTAGATTAGGGAAGATGCCCTAGTCATCCAAATGAGTGACTAGGAGGAAAGATGATGGGAGTGAATATGAAGATTGGGAATTGAGGATGCCCCCTTGAGAGGACATGTGGGTTCAAGAGAACACGAGTTTGCTCTCGAAATGGATGAGATGATCAAAAATAAGATGGGGAAGATAATGCAAAATTATGGATAAGAGAGGATGATAGGCGATAAGAGACTGGGAAGAGAAGATGAGAAGAAAGAAAGCACAAATGGATTCAAGGATAAATATGATGTTGCCCCGGTCAAGCTACAAGCCAAGATGGATTGTTGATGAGGGAACAATATATCCTGAAGCAACACAAGGATAGGGAAGGGTACATCCCAATAATGATGATGAGAGTGTTGATGAGGAAAGGATACATCTCGAAACAAAACAAAGGATAGGGAAGGATACATCTCGATGATGACGACGATGATGATTATTGGATCAAGGCTTGTAGCAAGGCTGGGAACAAGACTAAGGATGTGATTAGATGATTTGTACTAGGTTGAATGGGTTAGGATTGGATTGAGATGTGAGATTGTTGAAATAAATGAAAATAATGGAAGAAAAGATGCTTAGAATAACAAATCTATATTATCCTAAGAAGATTGAAGAGATGATGATATGATGAGGAGGATGGATGAAAATATGCTTAGAATAAAAAATCTATATTATCCTAAGCAGATTGAAAAGATGATGAGATGATGAGAATGAGGAAAACAAATAAGATAGATAAATGAGGGAGAGTGATGAAGGTTGAATGGATAGTGACCAAATCAAGCAAGTTAATTGTGATGCATTATGTTTCCACGTAATGAGCACTTAATTTGATATAGCATGATATACTATGCACTAGGGTATGAGGAACCAAGGTGACTTCGTATCACATGCATGAGACTGACACAACAAACAAAAGGTTAGCCCAACACCCCAAAGTCACAGGGGATTTGGTAGGGCCAATGTTGGAAAACCAAAAACACGAGGGATGCCCCAGAATAACACAAGACCACAAGGATCTTGGTGGGTACTACGTGAGACAATAAAGAAGACAAACAGAGAAAAAGATCAAGATACACCCCTATGTTTACTAGTCAAACCGCACCATGATATGATGGATCATGGAAACTCTGACAAGATATAATAGGAAGCTCAAATGATGAACAAAATGTCAAAAGCATCAAAAGATCACAATAAATTTCAAATTTTCTTTGCCACAGGATCAAGAGGGTGGATGAGATTGATGTGGTCTGATTAGAAAGGATACATTCTGTTAAGACCAAAGACAGAGACTAAACTAGGTGATCGACATGACACAGGATACTCAACACTGATTGAACCTCATGATACTAGTAACCTTTGTTTGTAAGTACTAGCTAGGGTAGGGACATACTTGACAACACGACAAGACAACACGACAAGACAACAAGACACACCCTAAAGACCTAGGGGCTCCAGGGTTGATCAAAGATCAGCCTAGCCTATGTGAAAGCACAAAGCCCTCATAGTTCGATAAAAGACCGACAAATGACCATGGATAAAAGAAGAAAGGGGACAATGGAGACGATGATGGAAGACAAAGACCAGATGGGAAAATGCCTCGGGGGCTGATCAAATGATCGACCTTGCCTATGTAGACAAAAGGCTAATGATAGACAATGGATAAGGGATGATGAGATGACCATCATAAGCAGATACAATGATGGCATTGAAATTATGACACAAGATAGACCTAGTGGAAAAGGGCAACGTAGTTCGACAAAAGGCTAATGATAGACAATGGATAAGGGATGATGAGATGACCATCATAAGCAAATACAGTGATGGCATTGAAATTATGACACAAGATAGACCTAGTGGAAAGGGTGGTGGTGATCACATGAAGCTCAAGGATGGGATAGTTATCCAAATCATCAAAAGATGAATGGGGATGATGGTATGATGGATAAATGAGTGATGCAGAGTGATAAGAGGTTAGAAAGATGTGAGAAATAGATAGGAGTGATGATAGTGAGATGAATGAAATTAGATTGCATGGGGGTAGCCTATAGCTAGATACCAATGACAAGGGATTATGAGATAGAAGGAAAATAGAGATAAATGAATGGATTGATAAAGATGGGGAGATAGAAAGATGCTAGGAGGGATGGATAGAGGGATAAGGATTTGGAAAGATATAAGGGATTGGGGGATGGATGAATGGATGGGGATATCAGGAGGAAAATATGGAAAAGGACTAGTGGATGGGTGGATAGGAAGAAAAGGATTTGGAAGATGGAAGGGGTTAGCAGATGGATGGATAGATGGGAAGATGAAAAGGGCTCAATGGATGGAGGGATGAGAAGTATTAACGCAAGGAGGATGGAGATATAGAAGGTATTTCTTGGATGGATGAATGTTGTTTCCAAGAACCATGTAACAATGAAGTAAATACCCCACTTTAGAGATGTCATGTGTAATGAGGCAAGAGTGATGGCAGATAACAAGATGGATAGATAAGGAATGGAGATGGATCGTAGCAAGATGGATGGACAATGGAAGATAGATGGATGTGGATAGGATGCATGCTCAAGGAAAATGGATGGGGGAGGATAAGGGATATGGCGGTGTATGGATGAGGGGAATTTATGCCAAGAGATGTCCAAAGCACGTATAGATATGTGCCCCTGTCTTTATCAAGATCACTAGGAGGATGGATGGATTGGAGATAAATGGGATATGATGGATATGATAGGTGTATACGTGAGATGAAGGAGATGGATGAAGGGGATGCATAGGTGGAATTTTCCCCCAAGTGTGGAAGTAAATCGTATGGGGGGTTTACACATGACGCTTGTGTGCCAGTTTTTCATCATGGTACTTATCCAAGGTGCTTGTTTTCCAAGTTTTCACCATTGGACGATTTTATTTTTTTAAATATATATATTTTTTGCATTGGATGTGGATGGAGATGGATAAGGATAGGGATGTGGATAAATGGATGGATATAAATGTTATAAAGAGATGGATGAAAGACACAAGCATCAAGTTCCATATGAGGTAATAAGAGCCCATGTTTGAAGCGACTATTGGATGTTGGTACAACCTTATTAGAATGGATGGATTATGCAAGAGAATATATTAAAGGGATTAATGGGGGAGATATGTGGGATAATGTATGGGAAGTTGGAAAGTGTATGGATGGAATGATGGGGTGGATGTGTGATGGGGGAATGTGTTCAGGACCAACATTGGCACATATGGTGGTGGATGTGAAAGGATAGGAGGAAAAATGGATGGAGAGTGTGGGGATAATGGAGGAGTTGGGATAGTGAATTTTGGGACATAAGGACCCAAAATAGATTCAGGAGATAAAGGATGAGGATGTGGAGCTTTCATATTAGCAACTTTGGATGTTATTACACATTTTTCATTTTAAGGCATTGCATCTTTTTCTTTGGAATCCACATGGTTTTGATTTTTTATTTAGTGGACCTTTGTAGCCTTTGGGATTGATTTGGATTTTGGATTGGATTTTTCTTTTCTTCAACATGTCTTTTTAAGGGGACATGAGGAGCTTTAGATTCATGTGGATGTTTAGATTTATGCATTTTCTCTTTGGCACCCAAAGTGCTTTTAATAGAAATAGGAGAGGTATTAGGTGATGGATGACGTGGAGGAGATGTGGATGGAATGATAGAGGTAGGATTTTGATGATGATGCGTGGAAGGAGGATGTGAGATAGTATGCAGAGAGGGGTGCCTTTGTTGATCTTGATCAGGGAATCTGAGGTTAGGATGTTTGTGATATGCAGTAGGGATAGGTGATGGATGGATGAGAGGATGAATAGGATGAGATGGAGGAGGTGATTTTGGGATATAAGGGCCTAAAATGGACTATGTATATGGATGATGTGTGATGGTGGATGGAGGGACATAAGGGCCCTAAATGGATTTGGAGAATGAAGGAGGAATATGGATGGTTTTTTTGAGGTGATATGATGGAGGAGGGGGGATGGTGACAAATGGTATGGTGGAGAGATGGGAAGAGCCTATTATTATTTTGGAAGAGGCTTGCTTAGGATGTATAAAGGTTGTACCAACATTTTTGGATCATGGGTCTTGAGAGATATATCCAAGACCACCTGTACACGGTTGTTCTTTGACCTGTATGGGCTCTAAAATACCTTGCTCATGAAGACCTAAACCTTTTCCTTGATAGTTCATGATCTCAAGCATTCAATCTATGGTGGGATGCTTATTATTCCAGAAACATGATGCAAGTACATTATTAGGTGGAGGAGGATAGGTGGTGTATATGCTTTGTTTTTCTTCTACCAAAAAACCACCATTGATGAGTGTAATGTTACCAAGGTGATATAAAAATGGTGTTGGGATGGTATGGTTAGGCGGTAATGGGAGATCATGTAATGGAGATGATGGGATGGAAAACATCTTGATCTAGAGGAGTGAGTGATAAGGGATTAGGTGATATGATAGGTTCTGGATTTGTGGCAGTGGGTGATAAGAGCCCATGAGATGGAGTGATTGGTTCTTTAGAGGGGATCGTGGGATGGAGCGGATGAGCTAGTGTGATCTTGAGATGGGGTGGATGGGATGGTAGGATCATGACTTGATTAAGGATAGGGATCATGAGATGGAATGGATGGGGGAATATGATTTGGATATGGAGTAGATAGGATGGTAGGATCTCATTTTGGAGGAGGGAATATGTTGGCATGCTTTGGATCAAGCTCTTGGCATGGCTCATCTTGTGTGGGAGGCATGATGATGGAGGAGTGTTGGAGGGACTCCTCAATTGGGGGAGATGGGAGGATGGAGGATTCATGAAGGTCATGGGATTGGATCTTGGTGATACCAAGAGTAGGGCGAGTAGATTGGATTTGTGTGTCTTCAATGGATTGGGTGGCGCTAAGAGTAGGAGATGGGGATTCAATGGGTTTGACGAGTTTGATGGGTTCAACGATTTGGATGGTGTTAGGAGTGATAATAGGGGTGATAGGTGTGATATGGAGAAGAACCTCATCACTAGTGATTGTACATGATAGAGTGGGATGGCATGGTTCCACAACATCAAGATGTGGATCTGGGGATGTATTCTCTGTTATGAATCCTTAGATGACATCTAGAATGAGGTCTTTAGGAATTGTAGGTTTAGGTGGGGTGATGGGAATGTATGAAGGATTATGGATGGGTGGAGGACTAGGATTAGGGATTGGTGGATTAGGATTAGATGAGTGGATGAGATTGGATGTAGGACTAAGAGGAGGTAGAGGATTAGGATTGGTGCATGGATCAAGATTAGATGGGGGATTAAGGTGGGGTGGATTGGAGGGAGGATTAAAATATAATGGTATGGAGGGTGGAGTGGTATAGAAGGATGTGGATGGTGAATTAAGATAGGAATTTGTGGATGCTAGATTAGGTTGGGAAGATTGGGATGGTGGATTAAAATAAGAATATTGGGATGGTGGATTAAGGTGAGAAGATTGGGATGGTGGATTAAGTTGGGAAGATGTGGATGTGGAATAAGAGAGAGATGTAGATGAAGGATATGATGAATATGTGGATGGGGAAGATACTAGATATACCTTGACAAAGGAAGCATAAGGATTGTTATTAGGCGTGGATGAAGGTGTGATAGGATAGCTCAGAGGAGTGATCGGATTTTGGAAGAAGGTTGGGGAAAGCTTTCTAGTAATAATAGCATCAAGGGAATCTATATCAAACTCATCTTAATCAACAAGAATTTCATTATCATCATCAACGTAATTGGGATTCCCCTTTACTACTATTTTTGGTTGTGTAGGAGGAGGATAAGGGTTCATGGTGTTGGATTGAAAAGATGAGAATAGATGTTTAAAAGAAAAGGAGAGATAATGAAAAGATAAATAGAATAGATTAGAAGAACATGGAAGAAGGGATCTAAAGATTTGTTTCGATATCAAAATATCTTGGATGTGGAGGGACTAAAGCTCAGATTGGGATATATATAAAGCTCAGATTGGGATTTGATTTAAGCTCATGTTAGGATTGGACTGAAGCTCAAACTAGGATAGGATTGAAGCTTAGATTATGGTCTAGAACAGTCCAAGAGTGACAGGATTGAGAAAAATTAAAAAATAGAAAAATTCAAATTTTTTCGGTTTTTTTCTATGTTGTAGTAAATCGCATTTTCAAAGGTCTTCAGAGCGGAATTTGGGGTTGAAACTTGAGTCGATCCCTAAAAATAGGTTGCCAAAAATAATTTTTTTTAGGGATTGAACTAGTACTCTTGGTGACCTTTCCAACGGCATAAACAAATTTGAATTCTGAGCATCGAGTAAAAAGTTATGACCCCAACAAGTCAAGGTAAATAAATTCCTAGTTTTTTTTTAAAAATTGATAGTTTGGGGATGAATAGGAAGAGGAGAAATGATTGGATTATGATTTTGGACTTGGAAAGATGTAGAATAATTATGATGAGAAGGATTGACTCTCTCGATTTTGTATGGGAAGCAAATTCGCCTCTGTGCAACGCAAATTCGCCTCTCTAACTCACGACTTCACCTATTCAAGGAAGGAAAAATTGCCTCCGTGTTGAGAAAAATCGCCTATTTGGGTGACTCAAATTCACCTCTATCTGAGGACAAACAAGAAACAAGCGAACTCATGATGCAAATTCACCTATTCTAGGAAAACAGGCTAAGTCACTATGCAAATTCGCCTATTCTAGGAAAATAGGCTAAGTTGCTAGGGGAATAGGCGAAGTTGCTAGGGAAACAGGCTAAGTCACTAGGGGAACAGGCGAAGTCACTAGGGAAACAAGCTAAGTCGCTAGGGGAATAGGCGAATTCGACAGATGAGGACTAAGAAGACTTAGACTAAAAATGTGTTCGCCCCAATAGATGACAAATTCACCTATTTTGAGAGAACGGGAAAATTCGACGAATGGGGAGTCAGACAAGAGGACAAGATCGCCCCTACTTGAAGCAAATTCACCCAAGGGGATGGAAAATTCACCTATTCTAGGGGAAGAGGCTAAATTGATATGCAAATTCACCTATTCTATGGAAACAGATGAATTTGACAAATGAGGACTGATGCAGACTCGCCTAAAGGATGTGTAAATTTGCCCATTCGAGGGAACGGACAAAAATAGGGTGGCCTAAAAAGGGACCCCCAAGAAAATTCGCCGTTGACAAAGGAAAATTCACCTAAAGGGGTGACCTAGACAAGACTCAAACTCAAAATCGCCCTTTTGCAAGGCAAAATTTCTTGTCCACAATGCAAATTCATCTCTGTAAGGGGAAAATTTTCCTCTAAAAGCAGTGGCTGATTGTGGCAAAGGACAACAAGCAGGACAAACAACATACATAAGGTTGAACTAACTCAACTAAAAATGAAAGCACTAGTATCACACAATGAAGACACTCTAGGCAGCACAATCCCAGTATTAGTGATAAGGATTTACAAACTTGATGTAGTCCCACCACCTTGAGTGGACAACCCAAGGTTAATACTCCATGATGTCAGGGTGGTTCTCTGGATCACCCTTTCTCGCAAAGGAAAATAGCTAGCGTTCTAGTGGCACAAGGTCATCAACAGAAACCACAGGCTTACCTTCACACTCTCACTTGAGGACTATCTTAGTCCTCCATGAGGATATTTATCTCAACCCAAAGGAGTATGTGGTGAGTAACTTCGGGGTATGATCTGCATCCCCTGCACTACAACAAGTCAAGGCTGAAAGACAGGTCTTTATCTAGGCTATACAAGGCTATCTCGTACGTCCTCGATATACGCAAGGTACATGAGGCACAATTGTGAACACCAACTCATCACAAGCGTGAGTCAAGAGCCCCAACGAGGTATTGGAAACTCAGACCAACTCTTCACATCTTATCTAGGTATCACCCTAGCTTTGACGCTTCGCTAGACACGACGTGACTGGATTGGGGTACAAATTTCTCTCCCCCCCCTTTATATACCTCACTAGTATCACGTGGTTGGAATCATCTCCTAGGTGATGAATTCCCAAGCAGGTCCCGCTAAAAGAAGAAAATACTAGACGCTTCGGTTGGTTCGCAGGCTCGTACATAGCGTAAGGGGAGAGCTTGGATGCACTAACACCTCTTGGGTAGATTGGACTAGACTAGAGCAAGCTACGATTCTGGTTACCTAGGATTGCCTAAAGGTGCAAGGGGAGTGGATACATCAACAACCTACTCCCAAGCACATCAAAAAATGTATATTGACCCTTTAATCAATTCATGTGTGCCTAGCTAGTATGAAAAACAAAATACAAACTAACTAAGATTTCTTGGACTGGTCATTCTACATAAAATACGTCAGTAGATTAACATCATCGGTCTTGGATGAATGAGGACAAGCTGCACAAAGCGTTAGTGAAATCGCACACTCACAAACAAACAAGTTAGCTTATCAGTACCCAAAAATGAAACCAAGTTAAAGCCACAGATTGAAAGTTTAGTTTTGGGTTCACCTCAAATGCGCCCCTGTTTCGGGCAAATTTGCATGTTCTGCTAGTCAAATTCGCCTATCCTAGCAAATTCACCATTTTGTAAATTTGCCCGTCTTTGCAAATTCACCTTTTCTACTTGTCAACTTCTCCTGTCCTGGTGATTTCGCCTTTTCTTCTTGTCAAATTAGCCTATCCTAGAAAATTCTCCTTTTCTACTAGTCAAATTCACTTGTATAGAAGGATGGGAAAATTTTCTCTCACCTCTATTGATTTCAAATTCACTCATTTTTTAGATGTCTTCACGGATTCACCCCTTATTCAGGCAAATTTTCCTATTCAGGAAAGTCATATTTGCCTCTACAATAGGAAAATTCGTTCGTTAGGGCGGTTTCGCCTCTGCATGTAAAGTCTAGACCTACAAAATTCAAACAATGGAGAACGTGAAAGTGCAGACCCATGACATGGGTCCCATCGGGCATGCCAGAAATGTGTGTAGCATTTCTACCCCATCTAAAATGCAAGAAATAAACTCGAGCAAAAGGATAAAAACAAAACAAAATTCTCAAGATTGGGCTAAAGATGAAACTCAAACAAGAACATGAAAATAACATTGATTTCACCTTGTATGAGCTTGATGGATTTGTTTTCCCTCATCAATGGCTTGATATGTGTGCTCTATATTGATTTCGACAACATAACAACTTTATTTTTGCTTGATTTGGATGCAAAGATAATGAATTTGGCTATGGATGCAAGATGGTAGTGTGTGAGAATAGAAGACTTAGATGCATAAGATCAAGAATGTAAAAATGGATAAGTGTTAGTCATTTAGCAAGGGAGATTGGAATGGATGGCCAAAATTGATTCTTGAAAGAGGATCAAGGGTTGAGATTAAGAGTTGACCAAAGGAATTAAAAATTCTTTTTTAATATGCATGGAAAGGATAAAAGGAATTTACTATTCTTTGGGAAAGAGAAAAGGAATTTAATATTCCTTGGGGGATGAGAGAAGAATTAAAAATTCTTCAAAAGGACCTTGGGAAGACAAAAAGGAATTAAAAATTCCTTGGGAGATGGGGAGAGTTGACCAAGGGGTTGATTAGGTTAGTTAATTAATGATTAAGTTGTGCAAGTAAGGGATTAGGTACATGATTAGGTGGGTAATGAGGATTAATGATCCACTTGCATATTATAGAGGATATGACATGAGGGGAATTAAATAAATAGATTATTTATTTAATTTTTGGAGGAAAAGGATAAGTGATGGGAGTAAATAATTATAATTTACTTTACGCTAAGATTTAAAGAGGATAGAAGAAATAAATTAGGATGAAGGGATAATGAATATTAATTAAATAATAGGGTATTATTTAAATAACATAGAGGATATGACATTGGTTGAATTAGGGGTAAATTGGCCAAATAAAAGTGGTCAATTTTCAGTGTCTATAGTAACATACTCAACTCTCCTAATAGTAAATACTTTATGATTACCATAGAAGTAAAAATTAAATAATTACATGATAAAAATAGGGCAGTAACAAAATTTATTTCATATATCCTTTTTCAAATATGTACAATAAATAAATGGGAGACTATAATAATTTAAAATTGAATTATAAACTATTATTTCACATTACAAAGATAAATTACATTTCAAATAAACAAATTTATAATACATAGTAAGTATTATAAAACTTCCATACCATCCATCTGGAAGTCGCCCTACCCTTCACGAAGAGTATAGACAAAAGAAACAAAAAATAATTTCATCTACATCCTAGTGTCGTGTCCTACATAACCAATCAACCATACAACTTTAGATAACTTCTAAGTATGAACAATATGATTGGATTATGTAATCTAGAACACTATGAACCGACTAATGCAAGCAAAGAATTTTGCATTACTTTGGTCAAAGTTTTGAAATTAAACAAACATTTCAATAGGAAATGTAGTCATGGGTTTACACACCTCTAGCTTGATTTGGAAATGATCTTTCACCTAAGGTTTAACACATGGTTGACTTGATCGACTATTTTTATAACTTCTCATAAATATTTAAAATAAAAAATGTATAACTTATTAAGGTCGATAAATGACTAAGGTCATGGAAATTTTTTCATAACAATGAACACTCGTATTCGTAATATCCCAAACCTTGGCTACTGCCACTTGTTCATTAGTTTTTCATTCATTTCCAAGAGTGAAATACTCTTTTATTTTCATGCACAATACTTTTTAGATTTCGTTTACAAGTTATAATTTTTTTAAACATTGGCACTGACTTGAGACACCTTGTCTTTCTCATGAATTCTTGTCAACTCAAAATATGTATTATTCACCAATAAGAAATTATCTTCTTTAAATAATCTTGCTTTCTTTATGTTTTCCTCTTAGTTCTTTGTACAATAACACATTTAGTAATATTGATAAATATACAATATATAATGCCAAATTCTTTTACAAGAAAAATCACATTTTATGATATTTATAATATTTCTACAACTCTAAATATAAATATGATTTCTTTCAATCAACATAATGGAATAAGCTTCAACCTTATAATACAATTTTATAAATATATAATACAGAGTATTCTTTGCACACTCTTTATGTGATGAGCCCAACTGGCTCTCTCTCAAACCCCTATGTTAAGTTGCTTATCTTTTTGTGTTTTAAGTTTTTAAGAGAATTTTCTAGAGATAAATAGAAGGGGCGACAAAATATAAAAGCTCATAAAACAAGAATTTGAGCTAATATGGATCAAGTGTAAATGCAGAGAGTATTAATTAACCCTAACAATAAGATTTCAAACAATAAACGTACCCGTAAGCCTCTAGATTATTTAATTAAGAAATTATCCAAGCTTGCCAACTGAAAATGGTGAAAACTGGCAAAATAGGACATTGAAGCTACAAATCTGACTTCTCCCCAACAGAAACTGGATGCAAGCAATCTTGAAGGGTGGACGCCAACAAGAAGCTTCACACACCTAACCTCCTGGTGACACGTTTCCCAAGGTTGAAATGTACAACCAAGAAAGAAACTGGAAATGAACACTGCAAACTGTGATGAAATTGAAGGGAGACGTCTTTGAAGTAGAAGCCCTCTTCTTTATTGTAAACTAAAAGAACCTGTACAAAAAATCTTGTTTGAAACACTGTAGAACTCCTGAAGTGAAGCTCCCATGGATGCAATCATTCAACTGATCTTTCACAGTCTCACAATCACCAATTTGTGAAGAATTATCGCTCTCCAAAGATGAAATTCCTTGAAACCCTTGTCTTAGAGAAATCACGTATTTAGCCAAAGCCAGAGAAAATGTCAAATAATCAATAATAGAGTTTTATTTGCCAAAAATGCCTTATATCTGTTGACTTCTTCTGTGGCATTTGTCCTTCATGTCAAAACTGCCCTGGGTTGGTGCCTAGGCATGTCTCAGTTTGGTCTATATGATGCAACTTGTTTCTCAGTATAATAATGGTTTATGGTAAGTGGAATGGCCTTGTGAATTCATCATGCAAATTCAGTCTTCACTATACCTCATAAGTCTTTGGACATCATTTGGCAATGGCACATTATACAACATTGAATATATCAAGGTGCCATTCAACCTTGGGTAAAGGTATTCTATTTGGTCTCCTTTTGTATTTGAATCGGGTCTAAAGGGTTGACATTTAAATCAGGCCTTAAGGCTGACAACAGGTAAAGGCATTGGTTAATATTTTAATTTCACATTGGAAGTGACTTAGCCTTGATTTCTTGGGAATATAAAAGTCAATAGCCATCGACATTTGGAGGTAATATTTCATGGCATGTTTTCATCGGTATTTCTTATAGTCAACAATTGTCAAACGGAAATGCGTTTGTCGGAATGTGTTTGTTAAGGCCGTGGACATCTTACCGTGGTACCGTAGACTGTTAAGAGAGTAACCGCGGTAATGCGGTGAAAGCGGTTAGTGGCATGCATTGCATCTACTGCTATACCACGGGTAGCCAAAAGGGTAATCGTGGTAGTGCGGTGAAGTGGCTAGCGGCATGCACAACAGCTACCGCTATACCGCTGGTAGCCAAAGAGGTAACCACAGTAGTGTGGTGGAAATAGTTAGCGGTTAATTTGGAGCTATCGTTGTACCGCGTGTAGTTCGAAGGGAGACCGTAGTTGGGCGATAAAGGAAGCGGTTACAGTAAATGCTAGTCACCGCTATACCGCGGGTGAAAAAAATGGTGGGTGCGGTAGTGTGGTTGAGGAAGAAAATTGTTTTTGGATTCTTTTAGGAAGCTTAGGTCACTATTACGCTTCATTGTTTGAGGGTTTGGAACCCTACTCTGGTCGCCATGATGATAGTTTGCACTCAGCCATTTCATTGAGAAATTTGTACGGTTACTAAACTTTGATAGCGTATAAGGAAGATAGAAAGACCATTACAATGGTCATTTCACCTATCAGTCTCCTACCATCGGGTGGAAGCTCGAATAGGGAAAGAGCTCGAACTACTCAATCACTTCAAAAATCTAGTAAATCGATCATGGCGAATTCATCTCTGGTATTCACATGTATTTATCTTTTAGTCTGCTTTGCAAAACCGTTACTTCTCAAGCAAGGATAATTTGAGAGAAGTTTTCTATGCTACAGAAAAAGGTGAAAGATGAGTATTCATTTTATGGATAAATCTGAAATGTTTGCTCCAAATCTTGACTGCATTTTTTGAAGGTTATCATAACAGTTATATGAAACGTGTTTTTGAGTTAGTGGGTCATCTTGAAAGCTTTGAAATTCTTTAGTACCTTTCCTGGAGTTGTTGGTAACTACTGTTAAATGCATGATTAGTTGTTTTCGGTTACATTGTTGTTACAACTAGGGTAAAATGGATATTATTCATGAATTTAATATATGTGTTTTATTGTTTTGGATAAGCAATACCTATGCAAGCCACTTGTGGAGAAAAGAAATTCAGCCGCACCTCCATTTTTTGAATACTAATGTTCTATTCCTATCAGAAAGAAAAAGTCTATCTCTCAAGGACACTGCAACACTTGGCATTGTTGGTCGATTGAAGTTTGTTAACCTGATAATCATCTTTGTTTCATTCCCTGAAATAGAAAAATGAGCAACTGTTGTAACCTTCCTTGAATGTAATGATGAAATCTGCAATCAGAAGAAAATAGAGAGATTAGGTCTCTAATATAAAAAAAGAAGAAGAGAAAAATGGTGGTTAATTGGTTTTCTGTGATAATCCATGAAAAGAGTATAAAAACATAAAAAGAGAGTTAATTGAGAGAATAAGAGAAAAACAATGAGAAATATTTGAAGCAAAAGGAAAAACTTGTGATAATACATCACAGTGACTATATTGAAAAATGCTGAGCTCTAAGATTGAAAATCTGAAATATGAGTTGATAATCAAGCCGACTTAAGGCTTGACAATGCCTGAAATTCTGAAGGTTCATTTTGGAACTTTGGGGATTTTAGTTATTGTCTGTCAAGAGGCACTTGATAGATAAAAGAGAAATAGAGAGATCATCTGTATTATTGTATGATTTACTAAAATAGTAAAGGGGTTGGTGCTCCTTGAGATTGGTGTCTCTAAATAGAGGGGTTGGTTCTCCTTGAGTCGGTGCTTAGAAATCAGCCATTGAGGCTTTGTCAAAATAATTATTAAAATGAAAGCCTGAAAAAGGCAGCAAGTTCGAGAGTGGTTTTTCTACCCTAGGAGGGTTTTCCACTCGGCAATTTATGTGTCTCTCATGTGTGTGATTTATGTTTATCTTGCATAATCTTTCCTTCAATCATTTATGTTATTGTGCTCATTATGTTGGTCAATGCTCTGATACTTCAAGGTTGTTTAAAAGTTTAAAGTCAATTTGCTCAAGTCTTTCATGCAAATTTCAATTGTGTAAATTAGATGCAAAATGTCTTTCATAAAGTGAATTAACTTCTACATTTTGTGCTCATCATATGAATGCTCAAAAGTTTATCAAAATCAAGTCAAAGTTGCATATTATGAAGTTTTATAGTACTGTTGATAAAGCACATCAAGATTGTTCATAAAGCTTTATTTGAACAATATCATATGATGCTTTTAATATGGGTTTCAAATGTTAGTCAAGTCTCATGTCAATCTGATCTAAAGTGTTAATGTTCACTTGCTTAATCAAATATGTCTCTTTGGGTTAAATGAGTAAAAGTTTCATTATGCTTTCAAAGTTAAAAGTTAAAATCACTTCACTCTGATTCACCCCCCCCTCTCTGAGTGAATCCACTTCCAACAATATCCTCAAGAGGCACACATTTCAAGAAAGTGACGCCACTTTGATTCATTTAAATATTTTATAAAATATTTAAATCACCTCTCAATAGTTTCATTTTAATACTTGGGCGCACTTTATGTACTTTAAGTGATTTAAAATCACTTTATCATTTTTATAAAGTAATACTTCATTACTTTATAATATATTTAAGTGGTTTTAACTTTATAAAGTCAATTTTACTTTATAATAATAATCCATTTAAGTTAAATATTAATATTTAACTTAACCAAAAAATATTTCATAACTTCCTCCAAACTCAGTATCTTTCTATGTCGTTAGAAGTTAGCGAAGACTGAACTCCAAATACTCATATTGAATCCCATACCAAAGCTAAAGGGTGAGAATGAAAAACCCACCAAATGGCCACTGACCCTCTAACCAAATCCTATCAGCCTACAAGGGTCCAAGAGATAGGCTAACTCCACTACTCTTGAGAACTGAACTATAATGGGGACATTACACTTTATATATACATATATATAATTATATATATACACCACTATATATGTATATATATATATCAAAATACAAATTTAGTTTCCTAAGTAAAATAAGATAATTTATTCAAATTATCAAAATAGGGTAACTTATTACTTCTTTGTTGTTGTTAGACACCTAGGATAACTGAGAGGGGGGTGAATTAGTTGTAAATTAAAATCATCAAAGCCCCTTTAATCCTTAAACCCTTATTATGTTTCAAATCCTTATTAAGCATCAAAAAAATGTAAACATATGAAACATAAACACATTCAACACCATACACAAGAGAACACCATATTTACATGGAAAACCCTAATCAGGGAAAAACCACGATGAGGATAAGCTCGCACATATATGAATAGCAACACTGAATACAAAAGGCTCACTTCTAGAAGGGCTCATTGCCCAAAAATGAAGAAAGTCTCACTGCTAAGGGCTCATTGTCCAAAAGAAGAAGAATAGAAGAAGACTATTGCAGAGAGATTCACTATCTTAGAGCAGTAGGAAAAATCCATAACTATAATTCTACACCATCTGCAACCTTCTGCTCACTATCGCCAACAACTTCAAGAACACTAAAAATGTAAACACCTACAACTCACTACATTTGGTAGCCTTAGGCATTTAAGCTCACACTCAAATCACCACACTTGATCACATTCACATATTTTTGTACTTCACAACACATCACAACATCTCCAACAATAACCTTGCTTACATATCCTCCACGACCTCAAACAAACTTTTTAGGTCAGCCTCAATGAAACATATACACCTCAAATGCACAACCAATAAATAGGTCGACAAAAAACACTTCCATGAGGGAAAGAAGTGAAGGAATAACACACCAAGGGTTAACTAGGACTCAAACCTACATTGACAAGCTTTGCCACACTTCCAAAAACAACAAACAACCTCCGCAATTAGTGCTAGCATGCAAGGTTGACCAAATTTGCACTAACACTAACAAGTGACCACATACACACCTCTCTAGGTTTGAAAACATCATACGAACCATAAATCAACACTCCACAACATCCCAAAATTCCAACATCATTAGAATATTTTAAAATATTGCCACAACCAACTGCAACTGAAGAACACATTCATTTTGTGAAAGCAACAACACTTCCATAGACATACAAATCACTAACCAACCTTGTGGAACACCTGAACACACAAAACTCTAGGGAAAGGTAGGAACAAATAACATTAGCACTTTCCCAAATCTGCAAGACAAGAAACCACAACATGTAGAAATGTGAAGCAATTCCATTTATCCCAAACAACCTTCTACACAAGCAACACACTATTAAACACATCTTCCATTGTCACACGATCCAAAATCTAAAACTCTACATATAGCACATCTTAGCACCTTTGATCATCATATCCAAACCGCACAAGCATATCTTCAACCATGAAGAAATGTGAAGCACAACACTAAACACACCTTTGTCACACTGCATACTATGTTATCCAATTTTATCAAAAGCACTTGGAAACTAGGTGAACTAGTTGAATCAACAACACCACAAACACTTGCTCAACATATATACAACATCAACAATCTCCCCATCTAAAATACCTTCTCAAAATCACACTAGAGGTTAACATCAAATGATAACATAGTGCAACAATCTCCAACAATCTCCCTAACCATATTGGAGGTTGACATCGATGTGATATCAAAACACAACACATCCACACTAGGGGTTGACATCAATAAAAACAATAATGAAAACACCAAAAAATATCTAATAATCCAATAAGTCTACAAAAATATCCCCCTTTGTCATTGATAACAACATCAAATTTGAAAAACCATCAATTGAAAAAAACAACTCTGCAACTCCAATACTTAGATAGATCTCCCCCTTACTTTAGTCTCTCTCCCTAATTGGGACACTCCTTATACTTCTACCAATTTCTTAGAATTCACTCTTTCTTTCCCTTTCCTTCATTTTTCTCCCCCTTTCTTGAGGATTTCTTCAGACTTCAACCTCTCTCCATGTTTTTTAGAATACACTCTCTCCCCCTTTGACATCAATAGCAAAGGGAAACATTTGCATACTTCACTTCAAGCAACACTATCAAGCAACTCTCTCACACTTTTTACATCTCTACAGATCTCTCTCTACTACTTTCTTCCTCTTAGGGATGCAATATATAGGCTCCCCCTAACTACAACAATTAAAGCACATCACTAATTTCTCCCACTGACTACACCAATTAAAGCACACTCCTACTTGCTCCCCCTGAGAGGTAGCCTTCATCAATCCAAGACCAAGAATGTATATTTAATAGCTCACCTATATATATGCATCAACTTATGCATCTAGTTGAAAGGAGGAGGGGAAATAACCCCTAACTTCTATCGGAGATACTCAAATATATCTTTTGGAAGAGCCTTTGTGAAAATATCTGCAGATTGATCCTTTGTAGGAACATACTTTAGGTTCACTTCATTCTCTACAACTTTCTCTCTTAGAAAGTGATACTGGATAGAGATATGCTTTGTCCTTGAATTCATAACCGAGCTTTTTGAAATATTGATAGCACTTGTTTTATCACATAAGATAGAAATAGGTTCATCATATGGCATTTTGATATCCTTCAATGTGTGCTTCATCCATAACAACTATGTACAACATGATGCGACTACAATATATTTGTCCTTAGCAATAGATAATGACACTAAATCTTGCTTCTTACTCAACCAAGAAACCGACCTTCTTCCAAGAAAAAAATCACCTCCACTTGTACATCTTTTTTCATCTACACAACCTACCCAATCTGCATCAGTATAAGCATTCAAAGAGAAACCAATATCCATGGGATACCTTAGACCAAAATATAAAGTGCCCTTCAAGTATTTGAATATCCTTTTGACTGCTACCAAATGTGATTCTCTGGGATCTTCTTGAAATCTTCCCACAAGAAAATTTGCATGCATGATATTCGATCTAGTAGCATTAAGATATAGCGGTCCACCAATCATTGATCTATACTTGCTTTGATATGTCTTAGGAGATTCATCATTTTTTCTCAACTTTCAACTAGTAACCATGAGAGTACACACTAGTTTAGAATCTTCAAATCCAAATTTCTTCAACATTTCCTTGAATACTTTGACTTTAAAATGAAAAACCTTTTTATGATTGACAAATTTGTAACCCAAGGAAGAAATTCATGTCTCCAAATATTGACATCTCAAACTATTATTGCATCTACTATGAAAATATCTTACACATACCTTAATTTCCTTCAAATATTATGTCATCAACATACACAACAACAATCAATATTTTATCTCCCTCAACCTTGAAGTAAAGATTGTTATCTACAATACCCTTTTTGAATCCTTGCTACCTCAAGTATCTATCCAATCTTGTATACCAATCTCTAGGATCTTGTTTGAGTCCATACAATGCCTCTTTTAATCTATAGACCATATCAGTATCCTCTGAAAATGAAAAACCTTTTGGTTGTTCAATGTAAACCTCTTTTTCTAACTGACCATTCAAGAAGGTAGACTTGACATCCATTTGATACACCTTGAAGTCTTTATGTGCTAAAAAATCCAAAAACATTATAATGGCTTCCATTCTTGCCACCAGAGAAAAAGTCTCTTCAAATCTATTCCTTCCCCTTGTGATTAACCCTTACACACAATTCTAGCCTTATTTCTAACAACGTTTCCATCCTCATTTAGTTTGTTTCTGAAAACCAATGTAGTTCCTATCACATTCTTGTTTGTTGGTCCTAGGACCAATTCCCAAGTCAGATTCTTCCCAATCTATCTCAACTCTTTTTCCATATATTTGATCCAATTCTCATCCTTGCATGCTTCAATTACTACTTTAGGTTATACTTTTGAAAGTAAACAATAATTTACTTGTTCCTCTATCATAGCAAATTTTCTTCTTGTCAACACACCTTTGCTCTAATCTCGAATGAGTTGATCTTCAAAATGATTCCTCTGTACATACTTAGGAGTCTTAGGGATCCTTTCTAGAGCTTTTTCCTCTTCCACCATCATCTCTTTTTATTTTTCTTATTCTTTTTCTTCTTCACTGCAAGAGGTTTTATTAGATTCATATACTTCTATCAACATAGAACTTTGATGTGGTTCTTCATCTACATAGAATCGATATGCTTTCACTTTCAACAATATTCTTCAACCTTTTTTTATAGAATCGTTATGCTTTTCTTTTCGTACAGTATCCAAGGAAGATTTCTTCATCAGATCTCTCTTCAAAATTTCCTAAGTTTTCTTCATCTCTTCTATTATATCAATTTCTTCTAAACACTAAAATATTTTGTAGTAGGAGGTTTTCCATACCATAACTCACAAGGGTTCTTTGAATTCTTTACTCTTGCTTTTCCTCCATTAAGAATGCACATTGTAGTGTGAATTGCTTCTCTCCAATGGACATCCAATAGATTTTCGTCCTTCATCATGGTTCTTGTTGCTTCCTAAATTATCTTGTTCTTCCTCTCCACAACTCCATTCCACTAAGGAGTCCTAGGAGCTAATAATTGTCTCTTTATTCCATGATATTCATAGAAACTATTAAACTCATTAGAGGTGAACTTACCATCTCTGTTGGACCTCAATCATTTGATTTTTAAATCTATTTAATTCTCAACCATAGATTTAAAGTATTTAAACTTACCTAGAGCTTTTGATTTTTCTTTGAGAAATGTCACCCAAGTCATTCTAGAATAATTATCTATTAATAGCATGAAATACATGTCACCTTGAGAGATTATTATTTTTTGTAGGTCCAAAGAGGTATATATGCACCAACTCCAAAGGTCTTGTGGTAGATTATTCTTTATTTTTGAGCCTCTTCTTTGTTTTCATTCCAAGCTAACACTATTTGTAGATTGAATTGATAGGCTTTTTAATCCTTGGTAGATCCCTCACAACATCAGTAGAATTGATCTTTGCTAAGCTATCAAACTTAACGTGACCCATTCTTTTATGTCATGGTCAACTTTCATTGGTTTGAGAAATAAAACACTTAACACCACCACCTTTGAGTTGACAAACATTCCTTTTTTCCTTGCACTTGTAGCAACCAAATTTTCAGAGGTTTATTTTTATGATTTCACAACCATCATCCTGAAACACCAAATTATAGCTACACATTTTTTCTATATTGAGAAGATTATGTTGGAGACCCTTGACATAAAGAACATCATTTGTTTTATGCTTTCCGTGAAGGGGAAAAATGTGCTAATCTAAAGTACAACATAAAGTAGAATGCAAGAGAAGCACAAAAACACCTAACACCTCAAATGTTTAGCTTAGTTGGATTCAAAACAAAACAAAATAAATATGCACAATACGATTATACCTTGTCTTGAATCGATCCTTTGGTTGGGCCTTGATGTTGCTTTGATGTGTGCTTCTTGATGGAAAAATGATGCAAAGTGATTGAAATGCAAAATGAGGATGTAAATGGCTAAGATGGATGGATATTGAATGAAAAATGATGTGATAACAACTTATGGAGACTCAAATGGCTCAAGATCATAAGCTAGCTAAGAATGCATAAGGATCCCTTATTGAAGGAAGAGGGGGGGTTATTTATAGAAGAACTTGAATTCTCTAGAGAATTCAATGGTCAAGATTGAGCCATCATGGCCAAGATGGAGGGTTATGGTGAGTTGAGGACTCACAAACCCTCACATTTGGACATGTGATGAATGAGCTGTCCAAAGGACAAGGTGAGACGGAAAGGGGTAAAAATGACATGGAAGAGGCCATGTGGTCCCAAGGTACTTGCAAGTAGCATGGGATGGGAGATGATTTCTTTAAAAAGTTATTCTTTGGCCCCATATGGAGTTAAAAGTGACAAGTGATGACTTTTAGAAATTCATCCCTTGTCAACATGGGGAATGGGAAAGGCTTTGGAGAAATAAAAGTGTTTTTTTAATTCACTTTTAAGGAGAGACTAAAGGATAAAACAAGATTCCTCTAAAAGAGGTCCTTGTCCTTTGGGTACGATGTGACATATGAGATGTCATGAGGAAGATAAATGCATGGGGGAAATAAGTGTTAATGTTTAATTCACATGGGGAAGAGGTCAACCTAAAAAAGGTAAGTATTGAGAAGGTTGACTTAAGGATATGTTAAAAGGGGTAAGTGATACCATTAGGATTGTGCAACCAATGATTAGATTAATTAATGATGATTAGAGGCAAGTGGAAAGTTATGGAGGATGTGACATTAATCCTAATTAAGGATATGCACATATTAATGGAGGATTAATTAAATTAATCCAATTTAGTGAAAGGTTATGGAGGATGTGACATTAATCCTAATTAAGGATATGCACATCTTAATGGAGGATTAATTAAATTAATCGAGTTTAGTGAAAGGTTATGGAGGATGTAACAAGGGGAGGGAAAGAATGAATTAAAAATGATAAGGATAATTGACTAAATTAAATAAATTGATTGCATTTATTTAATTTAGAGATGAAGTGGGCTTATGTATAAATTATTTAATTGATTAAATTAAATACCTTAGGAACGTTAGGGAAAAAATAACATTAATTAAATAAATAATTTAATTAACATTGATGAAGGGGATGAAGGAAAGGGATAAATTTGTCCTTATGTAAAGGGTCAAATTTAGGTGTCTACATTTTTCCCCTCTTCAAAATATTGTTTAGAATAATGGTGTTTCGAAGAAGATGACCTAGCGGAGAGAGGTCTCCCAAATAGAGCGGAAGGATAGGAGATGCCCCAATCATGGTCAAAAATGCGATGTGGTGAATATGGTAGGGTATGCCCCCTTGAGAGGGCGGTAGGGGAAAAAGGAGTCTTGAGCGACATTTTGATATGAAGAAATAGAAGGTATGATTGGAGAGAGCTCAAAAAATCAAGCAAGTTTTCTTTCTGAATGGATTCAATTCGACACACAATGCACAAATGACGGCCTGCGGAAGTTTCAAGATTAGTTAGAGGAAAAAAAAGTTAAATAAAGGAAAAAACAAATCCCTAAATTTAAAAAGAGGGGGAAAGGTAGAAATAGGAATGTGAGGATTACTATTCCTCATTTGGATAGCTATTAGTTGGAGAGGAAGAAGGGAAGAAGATGAAAAATAGACAATGCCAAATGACTGTGATGACGATATTGTTCACCATGTGGACGAGGTGCAGAGTTTCTGGGTTGCGTGTGCCATTCCCCGTCAGGTTAGGCTCCAAAACAACCTTTGTGATTTGACTAAATTTTTATAAGTATGGTGAAAAGTAATGGAATTTTAAAACATGGGTTTGGATTTTGGGGTAAAATAGAGAAATGGGTAGAAGAGGAAACTGGAATTTCATGAATGGGTTGGAAAGAAAATCCTCTAAATATGGAGAAAGAAAAAGGTGTGCCCGACCGACCCCTCATTGAGACGCCTGAGGCCACACATAGGTGGCCATTCCCCACATAGGAGTGGTCACGCCTACCGAGAGGTGGCCTTGCCCCTTATGGGGGCAACTGTGCCCCGCCAGAGGCGATCGTGCCCACCAATGGTTGGCCCTGCCCCACATAGGGGTGTTTGCGCCCCACAAGGGGCCGCTGTGCCTGAGAACAGGGTGACACCGCCCCCAGCCCTGCCCAAAGGGTTGGGGCACCCCAGTAGGGGGCAACCCTACCTGATGGGCGGTGACGCCCAAGCACGAGGCGACTCTGCCTTAAGGGCGACGATGCCCCCAAAGGGGCGGCCGCACCCTGCGGGCAATGGCGCTTCAGCAAGAGGGGCCCCTCCTGAAAGGTGGCGACACCCCAGTGACGGGCGGCCCCGCCCAAAGGGTCGTGGCACCCTAACGAGGGGCGGCCTCGCCCAAAGGGCGACAATGCCCCAGAGAAAGGGCGACGATGCCCCGGAGAAAAGGCAGCGACACCCAAAGTGCGATGGCGTTCAAAAAGAAAGGGGGAGAGGGGGGGCAAGGGGCCTGCTCAAAGGGCAGTGTCATCTAGGACATGGGAAAGAGTTGAAAAAGGTTACAGATAGTGAAAGGGGATTTGGGTCAAAATAAAATGAAGTGGTATATGATAGAGTTTGTGGGGTGATCGCAGAGATTTGAGACATTGTGGATGGAGGAGAGGAGATCGCAGGTGCTCCCAGCGACACAATAGGCGATGACCAGAGTAGATCATCAGCGCCTAGCAGAGGTAGGATTGCTACATTTCCTGGGATATCCATTTATCAGAGCACTTCGGGCGATGTTGATAGCTTTGATCGAGCAATGAGACTCAATGACATCAACTTTTCATCTTCCAATCAGAGAGATGACCGTGACACTGGAGGATGTCTGGCGGATTCTGAGATTGCCGATAGTAGGTTGACTAGTTAGTGAGCTTAGGTCGGAGGGAGAGGAGTTGGACCATACCATGTGGGTCTTGTTCGGGCGGGAGGATATGCCCGTGGAGAAGAATGGTTCTGATGTGGATCAGTGCCTGGGGTTGGGAGTACCACCACTGCCATTGCACGTATGCAGGTTGATTAATGGCATACTCATACCAGATAGGAGTGGGAGACGGTGCAATTTAGGTTATATGGAGGTTTTTTACATATCGTCGAGGGGAGAGATGGATAGTTCATGTGGGGTCCATGCGTACTAGCACAATTATACATAGAGATGCATGTCGTGTGCTATTAAGATGTAGTTAATGTGTGTCATGTGATGTTGCTATAGGTATGGGCGTGAGAGTGCATCAGTGTGGCCAGGTTGGTTGTGGTGAGGACGGACAGACAAAGGAGGCAAGGTTGGTAACTTGGTGGTATGATGCAGAGGATGGGTGGGTGTTTAAGTATCAGGGTGCAATAGACTTAGAGAGGTGGAGGAGATTTTGTGATGAGCTAAGGGAGAAGGATATATATTGGAGGTCGTATATGCTCCGAAATTTTAGGGGATGGAGAGAGGATGCGGCTGGGCATAGGAAATACTTCATGAGACGCTGATATATAGTGGGGAGAGACCCTTAGATAATAGAGACACACATGCCGGATCGGGTGATGAGACAGTATAGGTTGGAGCAGGACATTCCAAGTGCCCCGGAGATGTTTAGGCGGTTGACATGGGAGCGACCATGGAATGATGAGATTTCAACATATTTTGCTTAGGAGCACTAGGCGACACTGGGGTGTGAGATAGTAGAGTACCCAAGTAGAGTTGAGGGACCAGTAGATGTTGGGATCACTTTGAGATATGCAGTGTGGTTTGCACAACATCGACCTAGATGAATCACACCAGAGGTGTCGATCAAAGAGGCAGTAGGGTTTGGATTGGGAGAGAAGGCTAGGTCGTCAGGAGGAGAGACGAGTCGATGAGCTGACGGAGCCGGGGGCAGCGGAGGAGAGGGATAGAGGCAACCCAAGGAGGAGATGATCAAAGAGGATCAAATGCAAGTAGACCCAAAGGATGGCAGAGGAGAGTACCAAGAGTGGGAAAAGTAGGTAGGCAGTAGGAGGTATCGAAGGTGATAGGATTATAGAGGTATTAGAGGATGCCAGAGGTGGAAGGGTCAGGCAGGCAGTGGGAGGTGCCAGAGGTGGCAAAATCAGTTAAGCAGCAGGAGGTTCTAGTGGTAGCAGGTCATGGAGAGGATCAAACAGGAGGTTCGCGAAGACCAGGTAGGAGGAGGAGGAGATGGAGAGGTCGGGTCTAGCCCAAAGAGGAGAGACAAGAGGCAGAGGCAATGGAGAGGTATGAGGCCAAAGTAATGGACACAAGGAATGGAGAGGGAGCAAAGGTGATGATGGATACAGAGCTACATGACATTCCTCCCCTAGTGGTGAGGCCACTGATAGTAGAGGATCCGATCACATGGGTGAGAGAAGCGGAGGTGGGAGAGCAGACCATTGAGTAGAGATTGAGGAAGTTAGAGGCAGCCAAGAAGATACTAGAGGTGAAGGTTATCAGACTTGGGGCAGATAGGAGGAAGTTGTAGCCAGAGGCAGTCAAATTAGATGGCACATGATAGAGGGATTATGGCTTTATTGTGGACCACTTGACCGCCCAGATACATGATGCAGAGAGGGAGAGGGTTGAGTCATGGGCAGAGGTGAAGAGGCTACAGGCTGAGGTGACTCGGTTGGGGGGAGAGGTAGCAAGGGAGCGAGAGGCCGAAGAGTCAACAAGATGGGAGAGAGATAGACTAGAGGCGATAGTGGCACTATTACAGGTAGGGGGTAGCATGTGTTTGGAGGAGAGACAAGTCAGATATCAGAGGCATTGGGAGAGGTAGAGGGAGATATGGGGGATCTGAGGAGATAGATAGAGGGATTGTTGAGGGAGTGGAGGGAGTTGAGGTAGGAGCAGGATGAGCTCCGGGCTCGAGATGAGGTGGTTGAGGAGAAAGTGTAGGATATGGGATTGGTGCAGGAGAGGGAGGAGAGCTTAAGGGATTACGTACAAATGATGGAGGTAGAGAGGGAGGTTGTTCAAACATAGATGTGAGTGTTGCAGGATGGGAGGGATGAGGCAGTGACATATAGACATTTCATGGAGAGGGATGCAACACAGCTTCAGGGTCAGTTAGATCAGCTGCAGCGAGATCAAGACAGATCGGTGGAGGGTATGACCTGGTTATAAGATCAGACAGGACAACCACAGGGTGGGACATACATGACAAGGGAGGAGAGGAGATAGATGCAGGAGGAGATAGAGCTACTGCAAGGTGACAAAGATAGGTTGGTAGTTGAGATGTCATAGGTGCAGGGATAGGTAGATCAGTTGCGGATGGCATAGGATCTATGGGAGCAAGAGAGGAGAGTCCTTTGTGGACATCACAACAAGTAAAAATTAGAGCGAGATATTGTGAGATTGCAAGTGACAGAGAGAGATGAGATCATACGAGATTCAAGCTATTATATGGGGGCGTATTATATGGAAGTTCTAGATCCAGCGCGTCGTGTACCACCCTTCATTTGTACAATGCCTCATGGATAGCGGGGACATACACACAAGGCTTCAACAGCTATAGGGAGATGCCACTACACAGTGGTTTAGTGCGAGACTCACCTCAAAGATCTGATGGAGCAAGCACAGAGTTCAGAATACTGAAGGCACAAGAGCCTGATGTGTGACACATACAATGTGCATACAGTACACAGATCAGAGTAGATGCATAGCCTTGTACTCGTACTTTTATTTTAAGTGATGGTTATGATGGATATTGTATATTTTTGGATTTTATATATGTGAGGACCCTTATTGACATTATGTGATGTGGATATGATGGATGACTTTATTTATGCATTATGATGTAGTGATGGATATGATTTTATGGATTTATGTTTATGCTTATGTATGATGATGATTGATGATGATTGTGTTGATGCCTAATGTTGGTGATGTAGGATGTGATGGATGCAGGAGAATTACTTATGATGCAGGATGTGATGAATGACTTTATTTATGCATTATGATGTAGTGATGGATATGCTTTTATGGGTTTATGTTTATGCTTATGTATGATGATGATTGATGATGATTACGTGGATGCCTAATATTGGAGATGTAGGATGTGATGGATGCAAGAGAATTACTTATATGTTTGTGATATGCATAATTATATTTATGGTGGATGTATGAACTAAAGTGCATATGCTAGTGAATGAATGGTAAGAGGTGTAGAATAATTAATGAAAACTAGCATACACAACTTAAAATGAGCTTGCAGTTTAATGTAAATAAGGGCCTACAATAAATGATGTGATGGGTGGGGTGGTTTGCACCTATCAAGAAACATAGGACCCCTGAGAAGAAAAAGGTGGGGGGGAGATGGAGGAAATCGTCGTTTGCACAATCCAAAATACTAGGGGAAAGAAGGGATGAAGGATACACAAATGCAATGGATGAGAATAATGAAATCTACTATGAATGCAAGTTACCATCTTGGAGCACTGATTTTTTCTATAGCATAAGACACTGGGCGTCAGGGTATGTAAACCAAGATGAAATAGTGTCTAATGCATACATAAACACAACAAATAAGAAGGTGATCCTAACACCCCAAAATCATGATGACTTTGGTCAAGCTTGGTATTAGGATAGACACAAGCACAAAAGGATGCCCCAACATGACACAAGACCTCAAGGATCTTGGTGGATACTACGTGGAACAACCAAGAAGACAAAAACAAACAAAAGGATCAAGATATGCCCCTATGTTAACTAATCAAAACACACTATAATATGATAGATCATGGCGTCCTTGGCAAGTAATAATAGGGAGCTCAAATTATAAACAAAATGCCAAAAGCATAAAAAGATCACAATCAAATTCAAAACGTCCTTTTCCATAGGATCAAGATGATGGATGAGGCTGATGCGGTATGTTAGGAAGGATACATCTTGTTGAGACCAAAGATGGATGCTAAACTAAAAGATTGATTAATTACGCAGGATATTTGGAAACTGATTAAACCTTGTGACATAGATGGATTCTATTTGTGAGGTACCATTGAGATAAGGACATATCTTAATAACAAGACACAAGACACAAAACACAGGACATAGGATTGACACAACCTAAAGACCTAGGGGATCAGGGGTTGATCGAAGATCAACCTTGCCTACGTGAAAGCGCAGATCCCTCATAGTTCAGGAAAATACTGTGGTAAAAGAGGAAAGAGGATGATGGAGGACAATGATTAGACAAGCTGACCACAAACATAAGATGAAGAAAAACCCCAGGGCCAGATCAATTGATCAGTCTTGCCTACATGCAAGCGCAGGGGCAACGTAGTTCGGTAAGGTCAAAAGACTGAGGATGGACAAGATCAAAAAGTGGACTATGTGGATGGATGATGAAGGAAAAATTGCCTCTGGGGCTGATCAAAAGATTAGCCTTGAGGTTTTCACTGTCAGATACACCCTTTCTTTTTACTTTTTCCTAGTCAAAAAGCGCCTCAGTGAGGCTTTCACTTGATGACTTATTCTTTTTTTGTTTCTTTTTGCTTTTGTGGTTAGGGCGTTCATCTTCCCCCAATCCCATGAGATGTACATAGGTATCCTCTGAGGTAAATGTGTCAATAGGTGCGCTACCTTGTAGGTCATGATATAATTTTAGGATGTTTGAGGGATAAGGTTATGGTGCAAACAGACAAGCATTCAAACATGGCAGGGAGATCAACGTGATTCAAATCATCGTACGCATGTATGATGGACTCTTCTTTGGGTATGTCCTCGAGGGAACCATCATCAACACTAATAGTATTAGAAATGCTAGAGGACGTCATAGGACGATTTTGTTTAGTATCATAACCCAAGCCCAAATTTCTTGGTCGGTGGCATTTTCCTTTTTCTTGCACACCAAGGCCTCCACCTTGGTAATGACACTTTTCAATGAACTTGGAGGCACGTGGATAAAATTCTTGAAACTATTCTATAATGGGACATGGTGGATCAGGTTCCTCTCGATAAACCCATTGGTTGCTATCAGCTTCCATTTGATCCTGAAGGGATCCCAAATCATTGAATGTTGTCGAACCCATATTCTTGGAGGTGAGTGTGTCTTTTCTTCCACTTTTGGAACTGGTAAAGTTGGTTGTCCATATGTACGTGGCGAGGGTGGCATGGTTGCCACATTTAGTGCGGTATGCATTTCGTATTCGCCACATCCCTTGTCTATGATATGGACCTTGGTGATGGTGGAAGCAGGTGTGGATGATGGTGTAGATGAAGTGTTAAGTGTATTGGTGGAGGGATTAGAATCAAATGTTTGGGATGCCCCCATTTTGACTTTTGGGTAGTAATGTGAATGCGGAAAGGAAGCTTCTAAGGCATGACAATATTCAAAAGGTTGGGGATCGGCTTGTATGGTAACTTCCATTCCTTGAAATGGGAACTTTAAACATTGATGGTAGGTGGATGTGATGGCTTGAATAGAATGAATCCATGGACGACCAAGAAGGATGTTGTATGGAAGGTCAAGGTCCAGAACATGACACATATTATACTGTAAAATGGGGCCCACTTGAATTGGGAGGCAAACAATTCCCTCAGAATCTTTCTGTGTTATCATATGCCTTGATGGTGATAACTTGACTGCTTAAGTCAGCCTGGGTCTATCCAACCTGTTGTATGAATTTTAATGTGCAAAGATTTAGCGCCGAACCATTATCTACCAGTACCCGTTTTACTTTTTGGCAATTTACACCAACCTTGAGATGGAGGGGGCGGTTGTGGCTTGAATCAATATGCGACATGTCTTTTTGGCTAAAGGCTAACTGATAGGTTGATGAGAGATTTCCTACTAATGCTTGGAATTGGGTGGGGTCAATATCATCAAGCACTTGTGTGCTTTGCAAATCCTTAGTCAAGATGTCTTGATGCACAAGAGATGACTTAAGAAGATCTAGGATGGATATTTGGGCTGCAGTTTTGCCTAGGTGGTCGAGGATGTTATATTATGAATTGATAGATGGTCATTGGGTAGATGGAAGAGCTGCTGAGACTGTGATGCAGGTTTGCCGAGTGGTAAAAACACATTGTGGATACTTTCCTTTGACATGTATCATGGATACATGTGGCTCCACTTGTTTTATATATGAGACCACACCTTGGTAGATGTATGGCACATTTTTATAGCTAATGTTATTGTTGTTATTTTCATTGTTATTGTTGTTAGATCCAGGATTAGAGTTGGAAGTACTAGGACCCTGATTGTGGTTAGGAAAATCATTTTGATATATCTGGATTTGAGCATTGGACGAAGAGGATGTGTTAGCATCTACATGGATTTCACCTCAATCGATGAGGCCTTGAATGTAAGTTTTTAGGCCTTAACACTTATCTAAGGCATGTCCCTTAATCTTGTGAAATTCACAATATTAGTTGTCTTTAAACCAAGCAGGTTTGGGTTTAGACATATCAAGACATTTGGTGATAGGATACATGATGGGATAATTAGCTTGAAGAAGATTGTTAAACACCACGCTAAGGGGTTCTCCCAATGGAGTGAACTATTGCTTAGTTCCCCCTTGGATATTTTGGATGGATTGTTGTCGTGGTGCCCCTTGCGGGACGAATATGGCATTCTGGATTGACGACTATTGTTGAGGAGGGTATTTTTGTGTGGTGGTGGCCACCTGAACATGTTTGGTGTCAATGACACCATCATTAACAACATTTTTATTTCTATTCCAATAACGAGGCTTATCCCCAAAGGATTTCTCTCTATCAGAATTAAAAAAGTGACTTGCCCTTTTGCAACAAGGGCTTGTTCCAATATGGGACCCTTCTCCATGAGTGTCGCAAAGGTGGTGATATAATGGAGTTGGAAGTTATGAGCCATGTCTAGGTGGGAATTTTTGATAAATAATGTGACCATGTCTTTTCCCAATGGTGGGAATTTCATCCTGTTGGCCAAGGCACACCATCTTTGCAAGTAGCTTGCAAAGGTCTCCCCATCACGTTGTTTTTCTTTTAGGAGATCAAGTGTGTCAATATCCTTCTCTAGATTAAAAGAGAAGTGGGAGAGAAATTGTTCAAATAATTGTGCAAAGTTTTTAATACATCATTTTTCAAGGCCCATAAACCAGGTAAGGGCGACTCCCTATAGACTTTTAGGGAAAAGTCGGATAAGATAATTGTCGTTATGCATGACCTCTTGGCAATGAGCATAAAATTCTTGAAGGTGGGCTCTAGGGTCCTTGGTTCCTTTGTATTTATCGAATTTTTGTATCTCAAAATGCTTGGGGAAAGGAACCAAGGAGATAGAGGGATCAAAAGGATAGGGACATATGTCCTCAAACTTGAATGTTTGTTTGCCTGTTCCATCTTGTAGATCCTTTAATGTTTCTTTTACTTCTTCCAAGTCCTTATTGACAGGAGTTGTGAGAGTCAAATTGGATTGATTATATGGATAGTATTATGGATATTAGGAGGATGGCCCTACCGTTATCGGATCATAGATGGGTTGAGTCAGATACGAGTGTGTTTTCTGATTATAAATGGATTGATAGTTGGATGATTGGTTGTGATGAGTGGGAACCACTTGTTGGTAAGGTAATTGTTGTTGATAGTAGGAAGCGAGGGACGGGTCCTATTGTTGTGTAGCATTTTTTTAATACATGGAGGTAGTGCCTCTTTGTTGATGTGATGATGTTTGTTGGTAATAAGGGATGGAAAGTGTGCACTGCTGGTAGGTTTGTTGTTGTTGAAGGTAGGATGGATAAGGTTGGTATTGTTCCACAATGGTGGGTTGTTGCATGGTATATGAGGATGGGTTTGATGGTTGTTGGTGGGGATGATTATGCGGCTGCGAAGGATTGGTGTAAGGTGGTAATTGAGTATGTGTTTGGTTTTGAGCATTCTGATGAGGATTCGTATTAAGGTGACATGGAACAGTGTATGTGCTAGAGGGATGATAGAGGTACTTGGTAAGCGGATTATGGTGTATTTGGGTAGGGATATGCACATGCTGCTGTGGAGGTTGTTATTGTGGTTGTTCTTGGTGAGGTGGGTAAGATGTGATATGTATTTGTTGGGGGATGGCCACAAAAGGGGCATGTGGTTGTTGTTGTGGCTGCGAGGTATTCTGTACCACTTGATGTGATGGTTGTGTAGGAATGGTAGTGTGTTATTGAGGGATTATCATGTCTTGTGGGTGTTGTGGATGCAAGGGTTGAGATGAAGCTAGAGTGGTAGCATTATTTTGTGGTGGTGTTGGTAGTGTGGATTAATTGGAGGCTATCAAAATGTAGGAGGTAGCAAATTGGTAAGTATAGGTGTGCCCCCAGTATTAGGATAAAGGGGAGGGAGCAGTGGAGTAGATGGGATGTATGATGGCATGCCATAGGCATAGGGATTATTAGAATCTGGTGGTGGGATAGTAGATGTTGTGGTCGGAAGACAAGGATATTCTTGGACTTGATGGATGACAACATTTCCAAATTTGGGGTTGTAGTAGTTTTCAGTGGGTGAACCTTCAACAAAGTAGGAACTCTCTGGAACATTTTGTGAGGTTTGTGGATTGACAAATGTGGGAAGGGCATACTATGATCTATCAAAACTAGACGATGGTTTGAACCCCTTCATCAGTAAGGTGGAAAGGATCTTATCTCCACGTTCGTTTAAGAGATGATCTATCATCTGGACATTGGCAAGATTGCTAAGGTATTCATCAACGGTGACCTCGGGTTGATTGACCATGTTCTCATCACCGAGTGGTGTGATATTCTGGATGTCGGTGTTCGATTGGGATGAGACATTGTTATGGGGATCACGTGGATTGCTTGGAATGTTTTTGGGATCTTGAGGGACATTCGGTTGGGTACCTATGGCTTGTTGATCAACCATTTTCCTTTTTTCTTGCACACGGGTCTGAATGGGCATGAACATGCAAAACAACTAAGTGGTTTAAGATGCAACTAAGTTTCTAAATGATGATCTAAGTGATGATTTGGATGGATTGGTTTGGATTGAAAAAAGACTATGGTCTTTGATTGGATGTTGGATTGATTGATAATATATATGATGGATCAAATGATGATGTATTAATTAATCAAATGATTGGATAAGGATTTGATTAGATTTGATTGGTAAAATGATTGAATATTAAATGGTTTGGATGATTTTGAAGGGTTCCTAAACCAGTTTTAGAGATCACCTTAGGTGACACAAAGTGCTGATTGATCGGATTAAGGATGAAGCGATGATCACGACACTGAATCCGCCTTGAGATGAAAGGGGATTGATAAGGTTGAGGATAATGACTGACTTAGGATGGATAGCGATCCTAAGTGGGCTTTCAAAGATGACGATTAGGTTCAAGCACCTAGGTCAATTTGGATGATGACTCCAAACAAAGTTCAAAGGATAAATTGACGATGAGTGTACAATCTAAGGATAGTTATGGATGCAACCTATATGGTATGGAGAATGATGTAGATGCAAAAGGTTGTGATATGGGCGAACGTGATGCACAAACAACAAGATATTTAACGGGCCTTTATAACA